>JZLH01S0186427.1:3051-18583 GCA_001188425.1 Eucidaris tribuloides | reverse complement strand
TCCAAAGGTTCTACGACTGGTATTTAGTTATACTAATGTTCACATTGTGAATGATTTAAGCTGATTCCATTCATTTTGCCGTTTTCTGGCCTGCAAATCCCGTACTCTGCCTTTAACATACATGTATAACAGGCCGCGTGGTAAAAAGACCAGTTTACTGTCCCCAGAGTATCCAGATACATCAAATTAAATAACCTTACCTGTATGGATTTATCAGTTCTTCTGTGACATAATTCAACTGATTCCTGAAATGACAAGCAATAATCATCAAAATGTAAGTATAGGCGTATGTAACTACATCATGTACATGTATATGTCACCATTTGTTTATCTTAAAATGTTTATTTTGCAATGGCATATCCCAATATATGTCCTTCAGGAAAGGGAGAAGGTAGCCACCAAATAATGGAAATAAGATTTTTCAATAAATCATATGCAGCACTAGTGTTGGTCATTTTACCTGTACGTGATGGTATGAGGTAACCATAGTTCAGACAATAAGCAGTAAGTCACGTATATGTCTAAAGTTTAATGATATATCTGTGCATTTCTATATCTGTGTTCCATTCGATTTCTTGGATAATGGTCATGTCACAACAATAAATTGATACTCTTTTGCAAGATCAACATCATTGCTAACATACTCACAAACAAATCACTCCTACTGTGCTTTGTTTTAAACAATTGTCCACTGGATAAGATTTGCCAAGATGATTAATTAACAGAAATCTAACATTGAATTATGCCTGTTTCATCGTAATGCCACAAAACTCTTATTTTTAAAGTTATTCTACACAATTTCATACGGTTACCGCAATTTTAACAATCAATTTAACTTTCCAAAATTTCTTTACTTATTCCTGTTACCTGGTGAACCTTTCTCTCTTTAATATTGAGCTATGACCTCTGATCCTTGACCTCTTAACCCACGGTTAAATTGACAAACAGGTGGATGGACAACAGCATGAGAACATTGTGCAACCAGATACCTTTGGTAAAGGAATAATTGTTATTTTACATGAAAAACAAATTTGATAATTTAAACGTTTTATATGCCAAATGCAATAGTGATACTTTTCATTTGCAAAGTGTTCTTCTAATATGTTGAGACAAGATTCACAATTTTACACCAATGTTACATTTTATGGAAATATTGTGGATTCTTACCAGCCATCGTAAGCCCACAAGCCCTGGTAGAAAGCGATGCCATAGGCAGCTACGTTAGCTGTAGATCCCTGAAAGGAAACCCTTGGATCCACATACTGTGTGTAACCTGAAACAATTTATATATGAAAAGTATGATACAGTATAATTATTTTATAACTTATGACATGTTCATTATTACCTATGTATTGTATATTCATTGTAAACATCATGTATACTCTCATACCCCGAGATGGGGGTCGATAGAGTTAATAAAATCTATCTACATGTATCTATCTATCTATCTATCTATCTATCTATCTATCTATCTATCTATCTATCTATCTATCTATCTATCTATCTATCTTATAAATACCTGACTTATCACTGCAAAACAAACACCTGACTCAATAGAACACTCATCAGAGCAGTGCACATCATTCAGATCACTGCCTCTCTACTCCTTAAAAAAACAATTGACTTGAAATTCAAGGCAAAGAATCTCATTTGCACCCCTCCACACCACAGCAAAGCATTACTAATGCCCTTAAGCTATACTTCTCTGAAATCTAAAGATTAGTAATTATCTAGAACTTGAAAAATAAGTAAAAGATAACTGCCGTTTAGTGTATGTGGATGAATGTAATTTGTTGTATCATGTATTCTTTAGTGTCGTTTAAGATTGAAGTTTATGTTCAGGTATATTTTGTTTATATGCATTTAAAATTTATTTATTTATATGCACTGAAATATTTATGTCCGAAGTCAAATTTTGTGTATATTTATATATATATGACAATAAATTATCTTGTATATCTTGTATATCTTGTATATATGTCTTGTATATGTTTTGTGTTAGGATTTTTTGTCTCTAGAAGACAATAATTCAAATCAAAATCTAAGATCACTATCATTCCACTAAAACTGAGTTTCTAGCTCCTATACTCTACTTTCTCAGATGGTATTTTCTTCTTTATATACCAGCGTCTTTACACAGTGTTTATTTTTTGGCATGCAATTAAGAGACACCCTATACCGATTTCGAAGAATGAATGATCTCGTGGATGCTCACAGTCAAGCATAGACAACAATTTGACAGAAATAGACCTCTACAAATGAATTTAAGGACATTCTGAACCCATGCATCTTAATAGAAAACCATCGCTATTATGTAGAATATGACGGACGAAAGGACGGACAACCTGTAAATATAATGCCCGGACCCTTCGGAGCGAAGGCATTAAAAATATAAATATTTCAGTTGCATACACGTTTACTTTGCTTTAGTTCATGTTATTTTTTACAGTGTCCCAATAGATTTACTGAGCAGGGTAATCAGCAGGTATGTAAAAACAACTATTTGCATACTGATAGTACCCAGTGCAATCAAATGTTGAGAGATTATCTATAACATTATTGGCTGCGTCGGATAAGCAAAATATATGTACAGGTAGTAAAGAGTACACTCCACGAATAATCCAAGCTATCCTGTCTGCCTGCCTCGGCGTGATCCATGTTTGCAATTTTATGGTATAATGTTTGTTAAATATAAATGTATGTAAAATGAACAAACCTTGTGCAAGACGTACAAATCCAACTCCGATGATGATAACTAGAGCGAGAAGTTTTGCCGCTGTGAAGAAATTCTGAACAGTTGTAGCCCATTTCACACTGGCACAGTTGATGAAAACTATTAATACTGATATTGGAATTTGAAATAACACAGGAAGAAAGTATGTTACCAGTCAGAAAAGTATAATATACTGCTTGCACTGGACATTCATTTCACTTTCTAAGCCTCATTTGTTACACCTGGTATTCTGTGTCAACAAGTGCATCAAATATTACAAGGTGTATTTCAAATTTCAAATTCAAATCATTTATTTTCACTTAATAAAAAACAAACAAAGAACATGCAATTTCAACATGCAAACGCAAGATAACATTACAATGCAATAAGACGAATTAAACAACGACTATTAAGTGAAAGGGCCAATGAAAAAGGCAAAAAAGCCTTATTTGAAATTAAACCCCTAAAATAAGACAAAAACATTTGACTAATCCAATATTGTATCATAATTAAAAAAAATAGAACCTTTAGATGGCAAATGAACAAACACACACATACATACACACATACATACACACACACACAGACACACAAGGCACAACCTGACGTGCTGACTATAAACACACTACATGTATTGTAGAAAAGTACTGTAATCATATACCAGTTCCTGAATAAATATTAAGTAAAAATCGTTTGTACGCTTTTCGGAAACTATTCAATGTCTTACAATCTTTTATAACTTGTGGTATACTATTCCAGACATGAGGACCATGGAAAAAATTGACTTTCTGAAAGAAGAGGTACGAATGTTCGGTAAATTAAAATTATTGGAATTCCGTGTACTATAATTATGAGTTGTATTATTCAGTTTATAGTGGTTGAGAATTGATTCTGGCAATGAATTATTATGGCATAAAAACATATGTATTGCACATTGAAATAAATAAATATCATACACAGTTAAAACAGATAGGGAAGTAAAGATTGGCATTGAATGTGCCCTATAAGGTGAATGTGATATAATTCTCACAGCTCTCTCTTGCAATTTAAACAATCTTTAGATATTTTGTTCACTAGAGTTTGCCCATGCTAGAATGCAATAATTGAAATGGGGTAAAATGAGTGTGTTATACAATAACAATAATAAAGACTGAGAATAGGATTGAAGCCTTCGAATGAAAGTTAAACTGCATTGGTGAAATATCCACAAAAATAAACTTTTGATCCAAATGCAAAGTGAAAATAGGTAAAATTATTTATCTCTCAAATTTTCGACTCGAACACTTCAGTCGTTCTTCAGGGATATGACCCGTCCGATCACGCGCCGGAAAGGTGACGTAGCGGCGAAAGAATCGGTCATAAAACTCTTGAAGTTGGTATACGCCCCCCGTCCACGATTGCAGCGAGTTGGGGTGCGCCCTAATGTAGATGGCCTCCTTCACCCCTCTCTCAAACCAATCTGTCCATCCCTGTCTAAGATCTCCACTTTCAATCCGAAGGTCCACGGTATATGTACCGGCGACTCAAATTGATGCTGCTGTGCACACTTCCGACGACAACGGAGCTTGGGCGACGATGTTCCAAAAACTAGTCTTCAGGAGAAACGCTTCTGTATTCCCCTATTGTAGGATTCTTACATGGCCAAATCGAAGTTTTCTTCCTTGGCGAGGGATCCTATATAATTATTACACACCAGCTTAAGGTTCTTCTTATCAGTTTGTCTTTAGGATGCAGCCACAAGGAACTGCCTCAAAGTTCTTGTGGGTTTGAAGCACACTCTATACAATCCCCTGTATTCTGCAATGTTCCCGCTTTAACGCTTCCGATAGGGACCTTGATGTATTGCTCCGTAGAACTCGACTACTCCTTTTGCGTAGAAGATGACGTTCTATGATAACTTTCTTGTTGTCCCTCGGCGTAACTTACTCCTATCAATACCCACTTTGGGATATCCACACTTTGAAAAGCGCCTTAGATGACAGTTGCTCTTTCTCTTCAACAAGATTTCTTCTTGTTCGTTACTAATGTGCTTTCCGCTCGATGGAACAGAGTGTGGATCACACCTAATTGATGTTCTAACGATGATTGGTTGAAATTTAAATACTACTCGGCCTCCACCGATGTCCGCGCGGCTTTGCAAAGACCTTGACCTTGAGCGACTGTCTGCTTGAACAGATGGTCAATAGAGTGAACCCCCCCCCCCCCTCTAGGAAAGCAAGTGATTGTCTTTTCTCCTCTTCTGGAAACATTTTTCGGACACATCGCGCCCAAGTGTCCGTGTCGTCGGAAGTGTCACAGCACTCACACATTGAATTTACGCGGGACAGTACCGTGCGACCTCAGAATAAAGTTGACGAGCATCTTAGACAGGGAGGGACAGATGGTTTGAGAGAGGGGTGAAGGAGGCCACTCTACATTAGGGGCGCACCAACCTTCGCTGGATGATCGTGACGGGGGCCGATACCAACTTCAGCAAGGGTTTAATGACCGATCTTCGCCCCTACTCACTTCGGCGGTGACGGACGGGTCATAAATCCCTGAAGAAGAGCTGAATTAGTTCAGTCTGAAAATTTGGAGGTAAATAATTTTCACCTATTTTCACTTTGCATTTGGATCAAAAGTTTATATTTGAGGATTGAAGCCTATTAAGGATTCCAATGCTCTTTGATATTTCATTGCAGATGACACCAGTGTGTTCCTTCCAAGACAAGCAATCATCAATTTCAACACCAAGAAATTTTACATGAGATGCACGAGACAATCTAATTTCATCTAAGTTGACAACAATGTCATCTTTATTTATAAATTTATTTGTGTATACCATGTAATTTGTTTTAGTAAGATTTAGAACCAGTTTATTTGCTTTTAACCATTCATTTAGTTTATTTATCTCGCAATTAAATATATTTTGTAGAGTATTACAATTGGAATTGGACATGAACACACTGGTGTCATCAGCAAATTGAATAAATTCGAGCATTTGTGAACTGTTCGACATATCGTTAACATATAATATAAATAATAATGGTCCGAGTATAGAACCCTGTGGGACCCCACAGGGTCCATATTTGAAGGACATTTCAATGCATTATGTACTATTTTAGACGTAGCTGGATTATTATATTTTTGAGCAATTAAAATGATGATCAAAACTTAAAATAGACGAACATGTAAACCATATGCAAAGTAAATATCACAGCCAGATATGATCAATATTTTGTTGTTGTAAATACTAATATGAAATTAAAACGATTTAAAGGCAGGGGATCTCTTTTGCATGCCTAAAAATTAACATTGTGTAAATACAATGGCATTTAGAAGAAAATGCCATCTGGGAACCTTTAGCAAAATATAGGATGTAGAAACTCAGTTTTAGTCGAATTATAGTGACCGTTAGACGCAGATTTGATTTTTTTTCTCGCGAGAAAACAAATCCCTACCATAGAACGTACACTAAACGGCTATTGTTTTTCTTTTGCGTTTTTCAAATTCTAGGCATTCACTGACCCCCAGATTTCACAGACATGCCCTTCATCAATAGCCTAAGGGCATGGGTTATCTTTTCGTGGTCTGCGGGGATGTTTGCAAATGAGATCCACTGCCTTTAAGACATAAAGCAAATATATAGAAATGAACACGTATGGAAGCTGTACGGCACTAATGAACAGAAAGTGTTTAAAAATGACATAGCATTTTTTTTTGTCTTGAAATGTTCATTTACATGTATGTGCAGGCTGGAGATAACAACGTAAATGTATGGATCAAGACTAGCCTTGTAGCTAGATGTTTTGTGAGCAAAATCATACCTGAAATAAATAGAAGGGGAAATACAGGTGATGATTACAAGTAAAATAAACATAATCACGATTACTGTTACAAAAATCAAGCAGAGTCCTTGTCGCCCACATTTAGTTTGCAGTCATTTAAAGGCAGTGAATCTCATTTGCAAACATCCCCACAGACCAGGAAAAGATAACCCATGCCCTTAGGCTATTAATGAAGGGCATGTCTGTGAAATCTGGGGGAGAGTAATTGCTTTGAATTTGAAAAATGCGAAAGAAAACAATAGCCGTTTAATGTACGTTCTATGGCAGGAATTTTTTCCTCGCGAGAAAAAAATTGAAATCAGAGTCTAACGGTTACTACATTATAATTGCACTAAAACTGAGTTTCTAGCTCCTATCTTTTGCTAAAGGTTCCCAGATGGCATTTTCTTCTAAATGGCATTGTATTTACATCATGTGAATTTTTAGGCACGCAAAAGAGATCCACTGCCTTTAAATGTATGTAGACATTGATCTCGTAAGGTAAGCAATTCTACAGACAGCCAGCGGGTAGTGACACAATTCCTAAATCCGAAGTATTATTTAGGGATTCTGTAAACCTCATAAAAATGCATATTACCTAATATATATATTATCAGCCAATTGTACAAAAATACCTGTATGACCTAAAGATAAAATTCAAGGGCCGGAATCCAGTCGTTTGTATGAAAACATATCTAATCAACTATTGATATGTATTTTTGGTTGTTGTTTTTTTTTGGGGGGGAGTGGGGTAGGAGTGGGACAAGACACTTAACCCCCTGATTGGGCCAATGGTCTCTCAGATTAATGGCTTTATGGACAACCTTTTGTTTTGACATATCCCTTTGAACCAATGAAGTCATTCAATGAACGGTCACAATACAGTACTCTTTCATGAACAATAACTCCACGATGGAGATGAGTTATAACTTTTATGGGAATATTATGCCCCATTGATGTACTGATGCTTTGAGGAAGTTAATGTAACATAATCAGTAATTTTTCACATTACTTTGGTAATGATTGATCAGGTTACTTTTGAATTAATTCAATGAAAATACTTGAGTACTTGAGGCTGGGATCGGTTTTCAGAGGTAGCTGAATGGTATGTATTTCTGTTGAGAGCTACTGTATACACGTGGATGGCATTGTTTGTATGAGTAAATGTTTGTAAATTATTGTGATTATCTTGAGATCCCGGGCTTGAGATAATGACATAATCATGCCTAGCACGTAACTGTGCTGCTAATATTCAAGCTAGGTTTCATGAGGGTAGTCTTTCATTAAAAACGCCCGACCCCGAGAATTATGTTACTACTTATCGACATCTGAGATTGTGGCCAACCTAAGTAAACAAAAGCGCTGAGCACTAATCCCCTGCCAGCGAAGCGACCTTGACAGGGTGACAGATGAGTATGACAGACGGAGATGTAAGATTGAAGAGTGAAAATGTTGTTATATCGTCAATTCTGGGTCATTTTCCTTCATTCAGAGTTTAATTTGGGTCTTCATCTACCATATGAGTACTTTCTGGACAGTTTAACATCTTAAAACAAATGAAATACATAGTTCCTACTTCCATTTCAGGCAGTGCTATGGTAAGAGTCTGTTTACACTATTACGTAAGATGATAAGGATTGTTGGTGATATCCAAAGCCACCGCCTCGAAGATTAAAGAGTGAAAAATGTTGTTATATCTCAAATTCTGGGTCATTTTCCTTCGTTCGAAGTTTAATTTGAGTCTTCATCTACCATGTGAGTACTTTCTGGACATTTTAACATTTTATTTATTTTAATACATAGTTCCTACTTCCCATTTCCTTTCAGGCAGTGCTGCGGTAAGAGTCTGTTTACACTATTACGTAATATGATGAGGATCGCAGGTGTAATCCAATACCACCATCTCTCAAGTAATGGTGATAGTCACTGATAAAACTTTTAACGTGTCATTTGGATAGCAGGTGGGGATACTCCACCTTCTACCTCCATGATAAGACGTACAGATTGCATATAGGATCATGGGCTAAAAGTGGTGCGGAATTTTTTTAACGCAGCAATCCCGTAATGTCAAAACACAAATCACAGTTTTAATTTATTTACTTGAAAGATTGCAACCACTCCCAAATGTTTATTTATGTCTATCAGCTTGCATGACCATATGTGTATCTATTATGCAATGACCACGCCCATGTACAAGGTACTCAAATGCGCTGCATTTAGGGGGATTGTATACATGTCAGTTGAGAACGAGAATTGTTATTAAAATTCAGAAGACGGAAAAGGACTCTAATCAAAATGCCCCAGTGTTTGTACAGTGTGTACGACCTTCTCTGTCCCTTTGTCTCAAGGATTAGTAATGAATGTCATTTTCAATCTCAACCTACAGTATTGACACACTACAAACACTGCTGTCTGATACGTTGACGATTTCAACAATTTCAAATCACGCATCTGGAAAGTCTATATAATTTTCTTGCATCACATAACATACAAAAGGACAACATAGATACTACACTCTTAAAATGTTGGGCAACATACTGTCCACACAACAATTGGTTAAAATATTTATCCAACTCTGGGTAATTTTAAACCAATACTGGGTAGTTCTCACCCAAAGCACACATTATTGGTTGAAAACTACCCAGATTTGGATAAAGTTTCAACCAATTGTTGTGTGGACAGTATGTTGCCCAACATTTTAAGAGTATACAAATGACTAACTTGATAATGAATACACTTAGTATAGTGTCAGAAGCATTTACAAGTTCATATTACATAACAGACATGCATGTTAGCCATAATTTGTTTTGTGAAGTAAAAAATACTTTCCCCAAAGATGGTTACATTTAATTATCACATTCACAAGGCACTACACAATGCAAGAAAGAAATACAGAACCAAATCGCAGTTCATGCAACAGCACAAAACGTACATGAGATAACCGAAGTTTGTGATGATTTGAGCTGAAGATGGTGGTGCAATGATTGAACCTTGTTGCTTACACACAAGCAACAATATGTGCTATGACATGATATCCTTCTATGGTGATACATGTGGCTAATGCTCACTGAACATCTACAATCCTTACTCCGTCCAAAGTGTGTTACTTACTCACGCACACTGCTGCAAACATTTTTATTATTATGACGGGAGGTTCGCACTCTCCGTCAAAGAAGGGTGCCGCTACATATTCAGCGAAACTTAGGCTGATGATGGAGAGAGCCGAGGGCTTGATGAGAAGGGTGGACATCCAGGAAAATAGAAAGGCAAATGGCGAGCCAAACGTGTCGAGGATGTACGAGTAACCGCCTCCCGATTTGGGGATAAGCGTGCCCAACTCAGCATAGCATAATGCACCTGTGAGTAGGGGGAAACATACCCAGGATGGGGTGGGATAGATGAAGGGGTGCGATTATTTGTATACATCTATCTGTTAAAAAGGGGTGTAAAATAAAAATAATTCTACATATCGTCGTTCGTACGGCAGAAGAGCTCTACCATATGTTTCCGGCAGAAAGGCCTTAACAGAAATGTTCTCTAACGTGAGAAATATGTGCTTATTTGACATTTGCACTTAATAAACTGACAGAGGATCTAGAAATATCACATCATTTTGATTTCATGTGAAAAGGCCAATGGTTTTCAATAAAGAGACAATTTAATGTTAAGGCTTTTCTGCCAGGGACACATGCTCGGGCCCGCGACGATATATGCATTAAAGTTACGATTATCTTCCCCGGTGGGTTTTGAAGTCATGCACATAGCTGAAAAAAATAAGGCCCAAAATTATACTGCTAATTTAAAACTCATTTTTTCACCAATTTGATCACTTTGCTCGTACTTTTGCATTTCAATGTGATATGACACAAAATTAATATTTATCAATTTGATTCAATACCAAACATTCCGATAGACCACCGATCTTATTAACAATATCCAAAAGACATGATATTTGACTTAAAGTATCAAGGATTTACTTCAGGGTTAATCTTTACGGTGGTAGTTTTGACAAGTGAAGTCTACCTTTTTCGTTCCCCGTCCGAGATAAATTTCCTTTGTACAATTAAAGTGATAGGCTAACATTGTGGAGCTTTAAATTAAAAAAAAAATGTCAGACTTTGCTATCTGAGCTACATAGTAGTGTTTGAATGGACAAGTAAACATCCTAGAATAAAAAAAAGTTTGAAAATTTATGCTACCACTGGCAAGATATAAATGAATAAGCAATTAGTACTCGGGGCGAGTAAAAAATAGCCTAGATCCACACACAAAAAGTCTATGGGAGGAAATGGGCAGGTGAATCCGGTCAACTTACGATTTTCACTTTTTTAAAGCATAATCATTTTGAAATATAATTTTTTCAGGGCTTTATTTTTAGACCTTATCAAAGACACTTGGAGCATGGAGGATTACGTAGCTCACATTTTTTAACTGTGGTAAATGTTAGCCAGTGGCTTTAAGCTGCGAAGTCTTTATATTTTCAACAAATGGAAGAAAATGGTCGCCGTATAAAAATGTAAAATTTTGAACAGTTTGGGGTACTGAAAGTCGTTTTGCAGTTTGGATGCAGAATTTGGTCACTTGAGTGAAACTTACCAAACATAGCCAGCACCCCACAGAGCATCCAAATAATAAGACTCATCCCAACGCTGTCCGTCTGTCGCAGGACGCCTTTTGGCGAGACGAAAATACCTGAACCGATCATCGTTCCGACAATGAGAGCGATGCCACTGATAAGGCTCACTTGTCGTTTTAACTTGACCTTTCCCAACTTGTCGTCCGGCACGGTGCCATTTTGCATGGGGGCTTCTTTCTTCGCTGACCCCCTTGCGCTCACTTTACTCGATCCCCTCTCCCTCGTTTCCATTTTGTCTTTTTATACGTACGCCTTCGCAAATTCAGCAGACAATCCCCAGTTTATGTGAGCCTGGAGACAGAGATAAACTGATAAAATATCGACAACATAATTCATGAAGTTTAGGAAGGAACAACGCTATACCTTTTAGTCTTGCTTCCAGATTCTTCAGCTTTTTCTCCCCAAAGTAGTACTTGGCACTGCGGGTGCAAGGCAATCGCAACCAGCAATGCACTCAGCAAGGCCCACCCTGACGTCAAGTTGGTTTTAATAACAGTAGAACAATTGAGAGAAACATATTGATAAAAGTTTGGCGAAAATCCACCGAAGAATAAGAGTGTTATAAATCTTTTACATTTGTGACGTCACAGTATGCGAGCAGTTCCCCTCCATGAAGTGCCATTTTCTCAGAAAATTGAAAATGATGTGACTTGTGCATTTAATTAGAAACATTATTCAATACAGGCTTCTATGAAAAAAAAACAACGTTCAATTTTCATGAACCAATAAAAAGTGGCAATTTATTCAATTAATATAACATAGCATATAGAGAGCTGCTCGTATATGTGATGTCACAAAATGAAAACTTTGAAATTTCATAACTCCGCTATATATTCTTTGGTGGAATTTCGCTGAACTTTCTTGGATTTATTTCCCTCATTGTTCTGCTTTTTTAAACCATGCAACTTGACGTCAGGGTGGACCTTGCCTTTAAGTCTTAGTTCAAGGCAGGTTAGTGATGAAAATATTATAGAATGTGTTCAGTTAAATATCTGGAAGCCCAGCTATACCTGCAATTGTTGTGCATGGGAATCCCCAGGGTAATACTAGCCTCCCAATCCCCACCAGTAGGAAATACTTGTACACTTTCCCCTTCCTTATATAGTATGACGTAACACCAGTGATGTGTGACTCGAGTCTCCGGTCCTTGGACTCGAGATCCGACTCGAGTCCCGTTTTGCTGGACTCGTCTCGGACTGCGCGAGCGCGAGTTGTCATGAGCTCGGTCTCGACTCGGACTCGGGCCTGTGACTCGATGACTCGGCGTCGAGTCGGCTCGAGACCGGGGCATTGTGCCGGCTATCCAAACGGATATTCAGGTTCCAATTCGCTAAAATTTCATCAAATTACGCAATATTTTCAAATATAAAATCCACTCAAATTAAAATTTCAAGGCAAATGGGAATCACAGCAGTGAGCCAAGTCCACTGCCTGGACTGCGTCTTCCGTGTTTCTAGTTTTGCAATGCGTATTACACGTGACTGTGTACATACACACCTACTTTAATTGCTGCCGCAATCAATTAATTAAAATGTATCTTTGAACAAATAAAGAATGATCGAAGCAAAATGTGAAATTTGTTCACTGCCACTATATTATGACAGTTTCCGATAATACCGAACTTAGCAGGCACATTGAAAGAGGAGAAGGAAGAAGAGCAAGGAAAAGAGAGGGGGAAGCGGCGATGGGATTTGATTAGTTACCTTTTAACTTTTGTTAAATGTCTCAAGACTACTGTTGATCTCCAAATTATTATTTCGTACGGTAATAGAAGCTCAGAAGGGCGTTAAACGCATAACCGTTGAGACACAGAGAGCGCGTTATCACTGTGCAAAGTCAATGGCATTGAACGCCCTTTCTGTTGTCGAATGTAGTTATTGCATTAACGCCCTTGCTGGTTCTATACCGACGAATTAAATTTCTTTGAAGATATTTGGTAAATTAACATCGGTAATCATAGTTACAGACAGTTATGTGTGGCTGAATTACACTTTTATGTATTTAGCTAGTTTCACCAATTCTAGCAATAATGTTTTCTCCATATTAGGGCCCTACATTTCCACACATTGAAAGTTTTGTGGGATTTTTGCTTAATAGAAGCAAGGAGGGTGTTGACAACTAAGTGAATAATGTACTACAAGTATTGAGCTGCGCAAACTGTTTAAGGACACAGATACCCGCGCTTTCGTAATAAACTACATGCAATTTTAAAACTAAAGTAACATACTTTTGTCTTGTAATTATTTTGTGGGTTTTGTTATCTTTTTTTGGAAATTGAATGATTTGTTGATTTATTTGACTGATTCTTTAGTAAGTACATGTAGGTCCCTACAGATATTTTGAATGAGATACTTGTTTCTAATTAATTAATATGTAATACATGTGCTGGACTCGGACTCGGACTCGGACTCGGACATGCCGGACTCGGTCTTGGACTCGGACTCGAAGGTTCATGACTCGGACTCAGACTTGGACTCGGAAAGGCCGGACTCGGACTTGGACTCGGACTCGGACTTACTGGACTCGGACACATCCTTGACGTAACCTTTGCACTTGAATTGATATACACGTATTTCAAATAACTTAACCAAATTAAAGAAACCTTCCCCTCCCTTCTCCACACAAATCTTGTCTCAAACTGACATAATAGTTACTACATGTATGTTTTTTATGCCTCCGCATACACACACTAACGCAATGCCGGATCATGTTTTAGGGTTGCCCGTCCGTCTGTCTGTTGGCGGTTCTTGTTACCGCGATAACTCAAGAAGTACAACGGTCACAAAGCCAAACAAATATCTGATTTGTGCACGCTACAGCAATAACTCACGAATAGCTTATCTGATTTGTAATTTTGATCAAATATATAGAGGGTGACATGTCTTCATCGAAAAGGCTTTCGACACGGTGTACCGAAAAGCACTGTGGACTACCCTTGCAAGGGGTGGTTGTCCCAGGAAGTTCGCGCAACCCATCCGTCCGTTGCACGATGTCTTGACCTCAACCTTTGGTGAGGAGCTTGAGGCATAAAACAGGTCGTGGCATAGTGGCATAATATTTAATAAAGGCCTTAAAGGGACCGTAAAGTCGCAAGTCGTGGGCGTTTGGACCTGGCCCGACTCGGGTAATATTCGGGAATGCCCGTATACTTTCGGAAAACGAGCGCGCACGAATTGTGCGCAATTCCCTATGCAGCACGTATTCATCCGAACAAAGGCGAACTAAGCCCAACTGACCCTCATCGGCAATTCTGTTCGCAGCTCCACGATTGTTGTTTGTTGTTACGCACCACTGAAGTCTACACTACGTAGCATACATGTAGAGTTCAGTGTTACGCAATGCCTTGCAATAGGGGCAAGCGTAAGGTAAATAAACGTACATGGATTGCGAGCGGCGCGTCCCTTTAATATACGTCACTAGATGATGAAATTAATCCAAATATTCACGCAAAGACATTTGGATGGGAGAGTTTCAGCATTGTATACGCTGAAATAAGGTACAGTGCACTCTTGTTATAAAGAACACTGATATAACAAAATTTCATTATAAAGAAGTAAAATCTCTGGTACCATTACGTGGATTTCCTTTTTATTTTATTGTTTTTGCAACCCTGATATAAAGAAATTTCGTTATAAAGAACAAATTTGATGGGTCCCAATCACATCTTTATATCGAGAGTGCACTGTAGTAATACTGTACTTAAATCAAGCGAAAACATTTTGTTTGATTCCTTTCCTGAAGTTAACTTTACATCGGAGCTGAAACATAACAGTGTGATCCTCTGACGATACGCAAATATTCGTTCACAATATAATGTATTCAATAATCAGTCTTGGGTTTCTTTATGAAAAGATTTCCGTCAATAAGAGGTGACTATTCGGTGGATTTAAATTAAATTTACTCACGTAAGAATGCAGCAGTGCAGCAGTCATCAGTTGAACCCATTGGTTTAGTGACACCAAGGAGGCTAACGGATCAAGACCCCAATGCTGACTGGTCCAAAGTACACTTTGCTTCTTTTGTAATGGTCACCGCGATCTACAGTATAATCTTATGCTAAAACAATACACAATAGATAACAAAGATATAGGGCCTAAATGATTTGTGCACGTTTCCCGTTGAATATCGCCAGTATGATTTCATAGACTCAGGGGTTAGTGGTGCTGGTGGTGGTAGTGGTAGTGGTGATGGTGGTGGTGGTGGTGGTGGTGGTGGTGGTAGTGGTAGTGTTGTAGTAGTAGTAGTAGTAGTAGTAGTAGTAGTAGTAGTAGCAGTAGTAGTAGTAGTAGTAGTAGTAGTAGTAGTAATAGTAGTAGTAGTAGTAGTAGAAGTAGTAGTAGTAGTAGTAGTAGTAGTAGTAGTAGTAGTAGTAGTAGT
>JZLH01S0186396.1:68181-80480 GCA_001188425.1 Eucidaris tribuloides | reverse complement strand
ACAGATCCCAAACCAATCAACAACCACGAGTAGCCTGTAAAAGCAGCACATGTGACAAATAATTGGAATACGCTGAAAACCTAATTGAAACATTGTTCGCTTAATTGGTATACCTGGCTTACACCAGTTGCCTAGCTCGACTTGCGTCACCATGTAACACGTAATCGTGTTTTAGGAAACAGACTTTCGTCTTTTTTTGTAGCTGATATGTTTGGCGGTGAGTGCCCGAGTTTCACATAGTTTTGCCGAGTGTGTCTTTTATAGACCCCTGAATTATCCAGTGACTGAAATTCATTTTTTTTTGTTTTTTTTTTTTTTTTTTTTTTTTTTTTTTTTTTTTTTTTTTTTTTTTTTTGTTTTGTTTTTTTTGTCTTTTGTTTTTTTTTTTCTTTTTTTTTTTTTTTTTTTTATTTTTTAAATTTTTTTTTTAAGAAAAACTAAGATTCATAAACTTATTTCTTTAAGAAACTTATGCGATTTGTCAGGATATGACTTCAGTTTTGCCCGGGTGCATACCATTCGGTAACTCACCTACTTGGCCGTAGTAGGATAAAATTGTGCCCATGGCTCGTACACAATCGTAAAGAAAATCATAATATGACCATTTTTTTTTTTTTTTCTAGGGTATGAACAAACTCTTACCGATTACTTGATTAACATTCTGTTAGTCTGTCCTTGACTCTATAGAAACGGTTAAAGTCCGTGGGGACGGAAATTTTGTCAATATGAATCTCATTTCGCGAGAAATGAGGCAAATTGAGAGTAGGATTCCATTAATGTTTTGCAACGGGATGAGTTGATTATTCTCGGGTTTTGGTATTTCGACTTGTTGGGTTATGAAGACAAGACGCGACGTTTGCCGAAATATAATTCAGTTGCCTCGCCTGTCCCTCCCCAACGTAGGGACAATGCTGTTGTGTAACCTCTTCAGTCTCAGAAATTTATCTCGTCCATACCTTTCATCGCATTACAGTTATACCGGTCAAGTACGTTACATTTCTCTTAGTATTTACGCTACTCACTCGCTGCTTTCGCGTTGCTTAATCGACTATTATCTTTTACTTTTTAAGTAACTAGTAGCTACTCATTATTTGGCTGTAAAACGAAGTTTATAGAATAAGATTTCAAAGCACAAAGAAAAGCCAATACGTACTCAGACAGATAAAGCAAGTTTCTTATATGAAATGACAGAAGTCAGCCATTTTAGAACATTTAAAGAGACGTGAGAATAGTTCTGATAATGACACCGCTTTAGCACATAAAATCGCGAGAATCTTGCTACAGGTCCATAACTCTTCACAGGATTCAATGTATTTTATGGTAGCTACAGCTTTAGCTCGTAAATTATTTTGCCACTTCGGATGTTTGAGTACAGATGGTGTGTCTACTCACCTTGATAAGGGGTAATTTTTGATGAATTAACAGTTGTTTAATCAATGATTACAGGGCTCTATGGCGGCACGCGACTCAGTTGTAGGTTCCATGACTTCGTCCTGCATCGGCCTCACAATGTCAGTGCAAAGTTTGCGACTTGAATTTGTTTGACTTCGGAATGCGAGAGGGGAGAAAAGAAAAGAAGATGAAGAAGAGAGTAGAAGAAGACAGGAGAAGAAGAAGAAGAAGAGAAGAAATGAAAAATTATAATATTATATATATATAATAATAATAATAATAATATAATAATAATAATATAATAATTAATTATTTAATATAATGATAATGATAAAATAATAATAATGATGGATGATAATAATATAATAATAATCGATAATTAATATTCATAATAATAATAAATTATATATATAGTATAATATAATAATAATGAATATAATAATATTTTTCAGTTTACCAGGGTAGCACTAGTTTACAGGAGCATAAAAACCTTGTTCCGTCGTGCTACGCAAATCAGGGTTTGAACAATTCTGTGCTGCGAGCTAGTTCTTCCATTTAGGTTCCTGTCGTATAGCTGCTCCCGTATGTGGCACAGGTGCCCTAGTCAACAAGATTTTTTAGTCTTGGCTCACAGGCGGCGCCCGCGCGATGTGAAATTGTAGTACAAAATTAAAGTCTGTTACCTGGCAGACTAGGTAGCCACTCCCAGTCAATAGGACCGTTTCTTCCGCGGGCCCTGCATACGATGTTTATTACCCTTCTCGTGTTCTAGATGCGAGGAGCGCCTGGCTAGAAAGCAGACGGTACCATATTTAAAAAGTCTTTGGTATGACCCGGCCGGGGCTCGAACCCGCGACCTTCCGATCGTGAGGCGGACGCTATAACCACTCGACCATCACACCGGAAGAAGAAGAAGAAGAAGAAGAAGAAGAAGAAGAAGAAGAAGAAGGAGAAGGAGAAGAAGAAGAAGAAACAACATGTAGAGAAACAAAGTTCAATAAACTCTACTGAATCAACAGAAGATCGTGGACAGCTTCCCGAGCACAACATAAAGTGGTTCACTGATAGCGTCTCTAAATCCACTGTGATTGGTTGTCAGTGCGCAAACCTGTCAGATAAAAAGTGTGACGGGTTTTTGCAACATTAGCTTGAATTATTTAAATGATTAGACGCCGAGGTGTAACTTTACTTATGAATAAGATAGGTGCCAAAAGGAGATCCATCTTGTAAAGACAGTCTCTAAGATGAAGTTAGTCGTGGAAAGCCGCTCACAAAGACTTGGTTTGTCGGATGTGTTCTAAGAATAGTGATATCTAACGATCCCTAATCTGCTCAAAACACATCAAATGGAAAAGGAGTAACCTCCGGTTATAAGCATGTAGAGAGGCTCTGTCAAATTGCTTTGAGACATTAACAATGCTTCAGAAAGTGCTTGTTACGGCTACAGATATGTGTAACTAAAGCTGGCAGGCGCAATGCGAGGATACGGCGAGGGGAAAAGGAAGCTCAACAAATGTATCATCTCCTCTCTTCATGACATCCTTGTAAAAGTCATCAAAATCGGGTGTTTCTTTGAGTGTGTTTTAAAGTGATTGAAACCCCTAACTGTTTGTTCAATTACGAACACTTCGCGTCTTCGGAGTGGGGTTTAGTTTTCGCGTTTTGCCCGTAGCACCCTCTTCACTAGTTTGTTTTGCTTTTGGGTACTAGTTTTTCAAGGAGAGATATCTAACAAGGATAGATACGTTTCGGTAGATAGATAAAGGAGACAAAATAAAAGAAAAGGGAGTAGGGTAGAAAAGATCGGTATACGGATCAAAGTAAGGATAAGAAATATATGAGTGAAATTGTCACGGAATGAACGATATCATCATACTCACACATAATATCGCAAACATGTATTATTTTAAGAATTAAAGATTGATGCTCAGATTGCTTAACCTCAGTTTTGAGAGTCTTTTTAGTATTTGGAATACGTTCCCCCATGAGCGACGTTTCTATCCATTAGTTCTTTAAATTTAATTGAAAGAAAATAATAAGGAGACGATAAAAAACAGCGAAGTCGAATTTTTCTATGAAACCTAGATTAACGGTTGCTAGACGTGATGATAGAAAGACTTATAAAGAAAAATATTGAAAATTGACTATTTGCGATTTTAACGTACACGTTTAAACACTTTTTAATATAAAATAGAAAATAGCTAAAAAATGCCTATAGCAATTCCGTAAAAAGTTATGGAGAAAATGCAATTATAGAGCTAAAAGATGCATAGCCTTATCGTAGTTTCGATATAGTTTGAGGTTAAAATAATGCTCTGAATAAATTCCATTTCAAAACAATTCATAAATTGTCATAAATATTAAAGGTATTGGCTAACATTTACCACAGCTAAAAAAATCTGAGCCTCATGATTCCCCATGCTACCAGTGTCTCTGATGAGGTCTAAAAATGAAGCCCTGAAAAAATTGTATTTCAAAATGATTATTTAGTGCTTTAAAAAATGAAAATCGTAAGTTGACCAGATTCACTTGCCCATTTCCTCCCATAGACTTACTGTGTGTACACCTAGGTTAATAAAACTCGCCCCGAGTTTTATTGTTTATTCATGTATAGCTTGCCATTGGCAGTGTAACTTTCCAAACTTTTGTATTCTGGGGTGTTTATTTGTCCATTTGAACACTACTACGTAGCTCAGATATAAAAGTTTAACAATTTTTTACATTGAAGCTGCACAATGTTAGCCCATCACTTTAAAAATCTATATGAGTGATTGGTGTTTGACCATTCATATGTTTCCTCATAGATTGCAATGTATAATTGCAGAATAAATCATCCGAGTAACGTTTATCCCATCAACTATGTTGCATTTTGGTCATTTATTTCTTCATTTGAACATCATTATACAGCCTACCGAAGTTCTACAACCAGCTGAATTGATTTTCCACCTTGTTAAACAATATCTGTGATGTATATTTTAGTTCAATTTGCTAAACGCAAGCACCTGTCTACAATCAGACAATGTAGATATTTCCCTCGTTTGATCTCGCACTGGAGTTACGGGCTTATGTATAGTAATGTGATACTATGATGCTATCATTCTCATTCTGTTAGTATTAGGATAAAGATAAAGATCCATTATAGATGCCTGAATGTGCTGATTGAATATTTTATCATAAGCAAATTACATGCGCTGAAAGTAGACATAGTTTGGAACTCCTCTTTGGGCAAACATTTTAGCTGCTCTGTAAGCTACCTGTATTCACGTTTCTTTCTTACATGTATATCATGAAATCTCAAAAAGATTCGACAGGGTGCATGTTGCTCTTCATCTATTCAAACTCAAATCCACAGATTCATGTGTTTTAGTAGGAACAAAACTAATATCATGCATGCTGTAAGGTAAAGGGAGTCCTGCCATTTGGTATTAATGAATTATTTGATGGCTAGCAAGCTCGGTAATTTGCCGATATAGCGTGGGAGGAAATGATGGGTGACCATGGTGCCACGTTACACGTGGAATATACTTTCTATTTCAGGGGTAATGAATGTTATTTTATAAGCAGAAAAGGCGTAATTTTTGTAGGCCAGTCACTTTAACATCTAACTTCTTCATTCGATTGATAATAGCTTCCGTGCTTTACTCTAAGAAAAACAGGTGCTGATTAGAACCTCACCTTGTCCCGTATTTGGAACCTTTTAAGGTTTTTCAAAGAAGCAAAAAAGGTTTTAAATGGTTCTTTAGAACTATTTTGGTTCTACTTTTACCACCTTAGGGGTTCTCTATGGTATAAAGAACCCTACTATTTTTGTATAGGGTTCTTTATACCATCAAGAATCCCAAAGGGTGTATAAAGAACCCCAAATGGTTCCTTGTAGAACTATTTAGAACCTTTTTTTTTGCTTCTTTGAAAAACCTTAAAAGGTTCCAAATATGGGACAAGGAGAGGTTCTATTCAGCACAGTTTTTCTAAGAGTGTTGAAAACCGAATTTCTTCTAATCTCGGAGTAGTACAGTGACACATTCTTGTGCTAGACAAACACTTCTGAACTTGGTTTGAGATGCAGACCTTTTCTCTTGAACTTGCGAATAGGCAAGTAGATATCGCCGAATGAGTTATGCGAAATCACGGACACTTTGCAGTGACACGGCAATGCGGCCAAGAAAACGGATGGGAAGAGTTCTTTACATCCATATAAGCAGGAAAATCTCGCTCTAGTAGTCTATGCTGGGAGGGATCGATTTAGGACCAAAGAAGTACAGAACTTATTATCAGGTACGCAGGGAGATTGACAGACAGTTTGGAGACGAATATTTTTGAAATACTGCCAGACTGCGGATGCTATTTCGACCGTTTCCCCTGATGATCACGATCGACTGTTTCAATCACGTTTTAACTTTAAAGGGATGTTGAGTGTTAAAGTCTGCAAAGTTTCAGAATATTGTTGAATTGAGAAACGACTGATTCGACGAAATTGTTTTGATGAGCGAATTGATTGTCTCTGACTTACAGTACTTACGTTATGTTCTCAAGCAAGTATAACATTTTTGTATTACTGGGGAAGGGGAGCACTAGCGTGGTCAAATGTACTGCATGTACGTTCCCGATTTTCCGGGAAAAGGATTATATTTTAGGGGCTCAGTTCGCGGAAAAAATTCCGAAAAATCATTGAAATAGGGGGTCTTTTAGCATTTTATCACGAAATATTTCACAAGGAGAAAGTTTTAAAATCTGTTCCGAACAATCCTGGAATAGGGGGTAATTTGCTAACGTCCCTTCCAACAACCTGTGAGGGGGGAGGGGGTAATTTTGCTGATCCATTCCAAACGCCTGTGTTAGGGGATCATAATCCTAACCCATTTCGGTCCTATGTGTATAGTGTATCTCTAAGAATCTGGAACAAGCATAATTATGCCTATGGTTGACCACAAGGTGTGTGTGTGTGTGTTGGGGGGGGGGGGTTAGGGTTAACCCTAAAATATTGGGTAAACATATCCTTTTGCCCCCCAATAATTTTGACAACTAGAAAAACTCATAATATGCAATACAAATATATGTTTTTAAAAGCATTGGAAAGCACTATAAAACCATTAAACATGGCATAAAAATACTATTAAACATACAAAATTGTCAATTTTTCGGCACGCTTTGCGCGCAGAATTCGGTATTACAATTTTGCTCTGAAAATTTTGGACATTTTTTTTCACTCTTGCCCAAAAATCCGAAACATGAATCGACGCCCCTGCTTCAAGGGACTCTGCCCCCTGAACCCCGCCCGGGAATCTATAAGGATTCTAAGGTGGGCCCCTCGACCCCTAGTGCTAGGATAGTCAGCCCCCTCCCTATATAAAAAGTTCCACGGCCCCTCATTGTATCAAAGGTCTGTTTTCTTGACTTCGCACCCCTGAAAAATACAGGCCTGAATAAACACTTTCATGGGCATAATTCCATTTATGGAATTATTTCGAATTACTTCGAAAGAATACACCACAAGACGCTGTTATTCTTCTAGGAGGTCCAAAGTTTCCCAAACCGCTCGCTCGCGGAATTACTTTTTGAAATAAACAAAATGTAAAAGTAAAATCATATTCCTGTAAAAATAAACATCAAAATGGCGGTTATATACAAGAATACTGAAATTGGTTACACTTTAACACAAAAACTGTCAAACAGCCCCTAACATTTCAGTATCTCTATACCATACGCTTGTAGTACACAGCGCTTTAAATCCTCTATCTGAAAATAATTTTCGGTTCATATCAATTTCTTAACAACAGAAAATGCTCCTCTTTTGCGCAGAGAAATACGAGCTAATATAGGCACTGGTCATGCACTACTGACCTCACGCCGTACTGTGTAGGAGCGTGTCTATTGTTTACATTCACACTCGAACGCATAATGATAAAGGCTGCGAAGATTTTTGACTGAGAGAAAATGGTGTCTGTGATTGGTTTTTGCCAATTCCGCGGGCCTTCTCCTTGCCAATAAAATTTGATTCTTACATTTTTAGAATTCTCAGACTTTCCACTACAAACACTCATCGTCAATTTATTTATAAATAGCGCACTTTCATTTTATGAAGCGGCAAAGTCAGAAAAAAATGAGAAAAACGGGGATCTTACACGAGTTTTTTTTTTTTTTACCAAAAAGGAAGTCTTTAGACTCAATTCCGCGGGTCATAACATTGACTTCGGTCACATATTTTGATCTAACCTTAAAGAGGAAACCTTTGATTATCATAAATCCCGTGTCAATAGTATATAAAGCTTGTAGATTTGTTACAATGGCAAAATATGTGCCAAAAACGACGGTTTTAGTTCCAGTTTACCATTGTGTTGCAAAACCCTAGACCATAAAGAAAGTAAAAGATCGCTCAGAAATTGATATGGAGCGACTGGGTGTCCCCCACATGAGTTGACCCACGGTACGCCACTGATAAACATATTGGTGATTATTGGAAGATTGATTATGATTGTGTGCACGGTCAATAAATCAATGATTATTAGTCACTACTTGAAATTTATTTATATAATATTTGATGGCTTTGAGGTGAACACACGAAAATATTGTTCGACGTATGACAAATATCGGACAAGTCGCAGACGAGTCCGATATTTTCATATTTTCAAGTTTTCATATTTTCAAGACTAGACATTAACAACAATTTACCACTAAATAGTCCTTCCTGAGGGTAAGTGCCAAACAGTAGTCTTTATTTATTTCTTTATTATTTCTTTATCACCATGTGCCATAATTTGCACAAGTCTCTTATTCTAAAAAAAAAGTCTTAGCTTATTCATGTTACTGGCGGGCTCCATCTTCCTTTAAGCATTAGGGTATGCTTTTGGGATTTATGCATTTTCGGAGATTTCAGATTTTGTAAGATTTTCTTATCAGTTTTAAGCTGCAGGAGTCAAAATGACATCACGCTCACACACACAAACACACACACACACACACACACACACACACACACACACACACACACACACACACACACACACACACACACACACACACACACACACACACACACACACACACACACACACACACACACACACACACACACACACACACACAGACACACACACACGCACACACATACACATACAACTTTACATTTATACACACACATATACACACATATACAATACATATTATTACATACAATTTTATTGGTTTGGTTTGATTATCAATCCTTTTGGTATTTCAATATCCGACTTCGAGAAAATCCATCACCTCGACTGCAAAAATTCGCCTCCTCCGTCAACTGCCTTAATAAAACATGGCTTTTATTTGGTTCATATTGTCAGCTCGGAACACCAGTACCAATTTAAAGATTTACCTCAAAACCTAAAAGCAATATTCATCATCTCACCAGTATAGGCTACGTACGTGTCATTTTATTTGTTTATATCCTATTCATTTCGCCATGTCTTTGATCTTTGCACCAGTGAAAGTATTTCAAATATACGTACATACATATCATTTATATGTTTATTTATAATAAGTACAGGAGAACTTTAACATTGTTTACCTTGTAGTACCGAAGTGAATGAGTACTTATTTTCAGAATATATCCATCTTCCACCCCCACACGCTTGTACATACAATCTTATACATGCATATCGGGCACATAATTATGAAATATCCCTTGTTTTTCTCTATCATTGTGTGTGTCTGAGCGTGTGTTTACATGTGTGTTGCAAACTAAGCTTGTATGTACGTATTTGTATTTTGAAATGAATGGCGGAGCAAATTGATATTTTGCACAAATTTGAAGACGTTGGTACGTGAAACTAAATTATAAGAGTAACGTTTACTTTTTTGTTTGTGTACAGTTCTGAGGAAAGTGAAAGGGGGAAATATGGAAGACGCGCAAACGAAATCATTTGTGTCAAAATTTACATGTTACAACAAGTGTGTACATAATCTTTGATCATTTTGGTGACCGGAACTTTCGCGCCAAAGCTATATAACTGATAAATTACAATGTAATGAACTCATTGTTGGTAATTTCAATTCGTTGTGAAATAGACAGAGTTTGTTCAGGACGATTTGATCTATGCTCTATTAATGTTTGCATATGATAAACTTCGTTGATAAAGTCCGAATGTTAAGCGACAATAATAAAGTTGGTTGATTTTTTTTTCTTTTACCCGAGACTGAAAGGTTGACAATATGTTCTTTGAGCAAATTTAGATTCATAGCACGAAATTCATTTGAGTAAAACATGTACGGACGCTAATTGGAGCTAAGTAATGAAACATGTAATATTGCTTTGACAAAGTGATAACCTTTTCATGGAATGACAAGTCTTAAATACTCAAAACTTTGAAATTTATGGTTGAGTATGTTACACAACATTTTACAAATTGCCATTAGTGTATAAACGTTCTAGTTTACACCTCAGCTTGTGCATGCGCAGAAAACTTGCATAATAAACGTAATGGAAAACGTAATTAATGAAGTATGGACACTGCAATTCATCTTGATGAATAACCGTAGCGTGTTTTGGTCAGACATAATTGAAATTCATTACAAAGTCATGGGCATCAAACAATAACACCATTCACAACAAGAGCACAGCCAGTTCCTAATTGCATAGTTAAACGACAGTCTTACATATCGTATTATTTTCGTTGCATTATTGCTTGTATTTCTTTAATCTGAATTATTACTAAACTTCACATGACCATCACTAGAACTAAAGTCCAAGTTTCTTTGATATTTAAATTTACCAAAAGCACCACTGCCGTGTCCATCTTTATCGTTGTTCACCAGGCAATGTTTCTGTCTGTCTGAAAACTGTCCCAGAGGCCTATGGGACAGCCCTTATATTTCATTTTTAAGGGGTGCTGTGGCTCCCGCTATTAAAGGGTAGGGGGTACTGCAGCACCGTCAGCACCCCCTGTTCTTAGAAGCCTGTTGTAATTATAATTGGTCGCATTATTATTTCTAAACTATTCGATCTTAGAAATACACACATGACGGATTAACATTGCCAGCTATTTTACTAAAACATTGGATTTCGGGTCAATCAGGAAACGCTGGTAATTATCTTATACACCGCGCGCTTTTCTCGTACGGAGCGTAACACGATACCATGCTACAAGTGGGATGCCGAAAATTGGGTTTGGTGAGAGAAAAAAAAACCGACCGACAAGCCAAAGTTCGGTTTTTGTCCAATTTGACGTTTATCGACCGCAAAAGCCCGAAAATAGAATCTCTATAGGCAAGAACATATAGGCATACACGTCGTTGGCAACTGAGTTTCAGTTCAAACCGGTTAAATTTAATATGCCCGCAACATTTTGGGTCAGGTGAGGAAAATCCAGTTCATGACTGTGTTCACGTCGTGTCATTATCCACAGATCCGGGTTATGATGTAGTTTTTGATGCATGGCGAGGCATGTCCGTGTGATCTTGTTAACAACTATCACGTACTTTCTGAATAGGTGGGTAACTCGTTAAAAATGGCAAATAATGTCTGCCAAAATGAGAATTCATTTTCGCGACAAGGAAGAAGGGGCGCTGCTAATGTCAAAAAAGACGTACCGTACGTAACATTTGTGTATGATAATAATAAATTGCATGTAAACCCTGAGAAACCTTCGATAAACGTTAGACTTGTAATTTAGAATTAAACTATAATGGATGGTTTTTGATTTGCAGTCATATGGGAAAATGCATTGATCGTTAAACATTAAATACAGCCGAAGTGTATTACACTTATTTGATCGATTGATTTTGCGAGAAGTGTTTTATCGTATTGCGTGTGTATCCTTATAAAAGCCTTGTAAACTTATGCAATTGTCCAGTAAATCTGCAAAGAATCGAGATCTATTTTGATCGATCCTAAAAGTGACCTGTCACCACGATACCCTGATAAAGTCGCACACTTTATGAAACATAATTAAACATGGAAAGAAGAATACTTTTAGGTGAAAATATAAATATTCAAACTTTTAAATGTGACCGTGCATCACGAAACCACCAAAAAAGTCGCCGGGGGAAATTTACGCCAGGGCTGAAAATATGAGCGATGGGTCAACATGTTCCAGTTTTAGTTTTTGATATATTCTGAAAGTGCAACTCTTCTTCTACCGAAATATGAAGTTTGGAAGCATAACATGTAGTTTAAGTTGTATTTTGGGCGAATTTTCTATGCCCATGTTGTTTCGGTTATCGCAGGTTCCCATCCGACAGCGTGAAAAATGTACGTGAAGGACAGGCTAACAACTTTTACACTCCATAACTTTTAAATGGAGTACACTGGTGCATTGAAACTTAAATATGATAATGAAGATGACCTAATTAATATGCCTGCTAAGTTCAGTGGTAATCTGATAATTCCTTCATAGTGATTGCCATGGGGTTTTAAATCACGTTTTTGTTCCCCCGCGCTTTGTGTGTAGATGATAGAATAGACCCTTAACTTCAAAGCCGTTTTTCTCAAAAGTAACATCTGAACGGGTTAAACATTTCTCTCTTATTTTAAAGGGTTAGGAACATCCATTTTTAACAAATTATGTATCATTTTAAAGCTGAGAGACTCATCTATCAGAATCTGATGTAACTGTAAATCATTTTTGGCTACTTTTTGTTGGTTTTGTGATGCACGGTCACAAATGAATGTTGAAACCATTTTTACAGTTTTTACAGTATTGCAAAATATACGGTATACTTTCAAAATCGTTCCATCGCCCCTGATCTAATCTATGGAGACTCTTAAACGTCGATATAAGTCTTCTATCCCCGTCATAATACAACGGCTAACGGCGGGTGCCCAGGGAGATTTAAGTGAATGTATAAACCATTGTATTTACTTATCGTGCGTAAGTCTGGCTTGGAATATTTACAAGGTCATTGACAAATCCCCGTTTCCGAGAAAACTCGTGGGG
>JZLH01S0186396.1:41288-62687 GCA_001188425.1 Eucidaris tribuloides | reverse complement strand
ATATTTGTTATGGCCTCCGCCTCCGTAAGGAGCCTGGAGGCATTATGTTTCGGGTTGTCCGTCCGTACGTCCGTACTCTGTACGTCCCGTACGGTCCGTGGCGCGTAACGTCCGTGGGTCCGTACGTCCGTGCGTCCACACTTTCTTGTGAACAAGATTACTGAAGTACGCTGGAGGATTTTAATGATACCTTGACCAAGGTAGACCATAGGCAAGATGAATTGATTAGATTTTTGGGACATCCGTCAAGGGTCAAAGGTCAGAGGTCAATGAACTTTGTCCTAAAATGCCATTTTCTGCCTATAACTCCACTTAGGAGTGCTCACTGTTGATGTAATTTGGTGGTAGGTTAAGAAACAAAAGACAAAATATTTGGTAGAGAGTCACAGGGGTCAAAGGTCAAGGTAAGGGTCAAAGTCAATGACCTTTGTCCCAAAATCTCATTTTGTGGCTACAAACTTCAGTTAGGAGTGCTCACTGTTAATGCTATTTGGTAGTTAGATTCAAAACCAAAAACAATATTTGGTAAGTCACAGGGTCAAAGGTCAAGGTCAAGGGTCAAGTCAATGAACTTTGTCCTAAATTCCATTTTTGCCTATAAGTTCAGTAAGAAGTGTTCACTTGTTGTTGAATTTGGTGGTTAGGTTCAAAACCAAAGTCTCAGGAGTCAACGATCAGGGTCCAGGGTCAAAGGTCAATGAACTTTGTGTCAAACTATAATTCAGTTAGCGAGTGCTAACTGTTGATATAATTAGGTTGTTAGCATCCTACATGTACATAGTGGGCGTATTGGCGAGGCATACCCATCGACTGCGCGCAGTCGAACATTTTAGTTGAATAATAACTTGATCCAGATTTTTCAATCTGAGTATCGTCTCATTTTACCTGTATACTCGTACTATCTTCCCAATTTCTGTAGAACCGTGTCGCTATCATTGTTAAGTAGAGACAATGCGTATTTTTGTTTTTACTTTTTTATTATAATGATAAAAATGGTACTTAATGTGACAGAGACACAATGGAATTATAACCCCTTAGCATTTATCGTAAGTTTGAACTGAAAAGTTTATATCCAGTGTCTTCTGGCTTTTGTTGAAGCACATCGTCCCAACGTGCAATGTGGATAATTTCGCTGGTCATTAAGGACTACTATTCATAAGGACCATGGTTCATAAGGTGTCGTTATTCATAACGTGTAATTTCCTATACCTGGAAGGGTCGCTATTCATAAGGAGAAACATAGGGTCATTATTCATAAACTCATAAGGACCATTATTCATAGGGATTGCCATTCATAATATTTGAAGAGGGTCGCTATTCATAATCGAAGAAAAGGGTCATAAATTATAAGGACGCGTATTCATAATAAGTCATGAGGGTCATATAATAATAAATCATGACGGGTCGCTGTTCATAATACCAAATTGGGGTATTAATCATAAGGGTCACTACTCATAATCAAGAAGAGGGGTCGCTTATTCATAATAGGAGAAGAGGTCAGATTCACAAAGGTCAATATCCATAGGGTCGTTTATTCATAATCGAAGAAAAGGGTTGCTATTCCTAATGAAAGAGAGGTCACTATTCATAAAGGTCATATTAATACGAATCATTATTCACAACGGAAAACAGGTCCTATTCATAAATGTATGGGAACGGTCGACCCTTATGATATTGACCTTTATGAATAGCGACCCTCTTCTCCTATTATGAATAGTGACCCTCTTGTTCGATTATGAAGTAGCGACCTTTATGATATCGATCTTTAGTATAGAGGCCCTCTTTTTTGATTTATGAATAGCGACGCCTTATGACTTATTATGTATAACGACCCTCATGTCTTCTTTTATAGAATCGCGGTCCTGTATGAACTAACTGACCCTTATGGAACTACGACCGCTTATGGTCTTATCTGTGAATAGCGGTCCTTATGAATATTTTTTTTTATGATACGCGGTCCTATGACTAGCGGGGACCCTCGCAATGTACGAGGCTTCTTCCCCAATGCGGTTAATGTTTGATGTGTAATTGGAAGGGATATTGTGCTAGGTGAAAATAATAGGTAGGTGTAAATGCAAATAATAAAGCAAATGAACTTCACTTACACTTCAGAACATAACATTTATATTTAAAGTATCAAACAGTCCATTATCGTCGCCCGGCTGGAAAGGCGTTAGCAAATGCTCTAAGGCAAGAAGGGCGTCAACAGTCGCGCTGGCAGAAGGTCGTTAGCAAATGCTTTAAGCAGAAGGGCGTTCAACGCAAATTGCTGTATCTTGACAACCATTGGCTTATTTCACATGAAATCAAAGTATTGTGATTTTTTTAGATCCTTCTATCAGTACGTAAGACGAAAATATGGAATAAGTCTATGGGTTTCAAACTTAGAGGCAATTTACTGTTAACGCCCTTCTGCTGGTAGAACATTTGCTACGACCTTCTGCCAGCCGGGGCTGTTAACGCCTTCTGCTCAGAGCATTTTGCTAACGCCCTTCTGCCAGGCCGGTGACGATATATATTCTTTGTGATGAGGCTCCCTGCAACGCGTTAACAGAGAAGGGTGAGGGAAACAGTATATTTTGCCAGTAAAATATGGCTTCTTCGATGTGTCTTACAAAAATACCGAATTATATATTCGGGTTTCTAGATCTAGGTTCTAATATTCTCTGATGGTAGCAAAATAAACCATTATTCCCAAACACGAATGTAGCTATTAATAAACAGAACGCCTACCGCTTTGTTTGCATGGCAATTCCTCACTACACGTTGTGTTACGACAACACGATACCTAATCAGATTTGAACATGCATCAATACAAAAGGAACCTAACTTGTTGCTCCGATTTGTAATAAGGATAAGAACCGTGTAATTCACACTTGTATAATTCTCCATTTAAATACTGGGATTGATTGCAATAAAGCACAAGGCATTACACTGAGAGGAGATTACTGTAAATACTGCAGTTACAAGAGGTGATACTTCGACAACGCGATTATTTCCCGGGTAACTTTATTTTCACTGACTCTCTGGTACCACCATTGTTGACGTTCTAAGAAATCACGTAACATACTGCATACGGTTACGTCACCAAGCTTGAAAAGCCCACGTATCGTAGCTGTCGCCTGGAACTTTAACTTATTGGCTTGCACTAATAACCGCGCATTAATTTTACGATTATGTGGAAACTAAAACACTACATGACACCATACTACATGTAGTCTTACTTCGCCTCATAACGCATTGGTTGAAGGGAATACACTTATATGCTCTTCGTGACATAGTAGTGAAGTGCGTGTTTTCTCAGGAAGTATCCTTTGTCAGGTCATACCAGCAAGGGTGTGTTGAAAAAAAAATTGTGGTGTTTGTAAACATTACGCAACTTAAATGAAAAAAAGAAAAATAATGTGTGTAAGGATTTTACGCTTGATTTTGCACATGTACTCGAGTTGCCGATATTAATTTTTGCTCGGTTAAATGTAAATATAGTTCATGAGCTTGTAAGATAAAGAAATTGATTAATAAGACGTCCACTAGCTTACAGGTAATGATAAATCATTACAATCATGTTAATTGATAAGATGAACATTGGAGCGTACATATGAAATACATACTAGTTGACCAGGTAGGAACAATTCCAGATAGTATTCAAGTTGTAACTTGAATATCAAGTAAAAGTGAAACAACAATTTATGCTTACATTGTCATTTTATTGGGGCTGTTATATATTGAGATTCACAATTGCTCGTGCAAATTCCGTGTAAGTTTGCAACGGTCAGTCTGGTAAGCTTTCGTATTGGTCATTCACTGGAGAAAATTTCATTTATCCGTGCAAGATATTGAAAGCGACATGAGTTCCTCTATTTATACGAGCATTTTAATCAGATTCCGAATTTCCGAAATCATAAATGTTTGTGCTTTCGGAAATATACTCGCCTACGAGAAGTAGAAGTAGTAGGTTAATAATAGTACACGGGAGGGGGGGGGGTTTATTTTGGTGCAATTCATTTGGGAATTCAGTGCCTTTGAAATTAAATGAGATATTTTCAGGAACAGATGCAACGAGTATTAAAATTAATAAGTCAGTATATCTTGCTAACGAAGGCGCTCTTTCACTCAGTACAATGTTGTGTTTGTCATTCAAAATCAATCAAGTAGGTTCGGCACTTATACTTTCTGGTAAGTCGGGTAAAGCCAATGATCATGCTGGTTGATACGGCTATGGATATTACGTAGTTGGTGTCACTGATTTGGGTATAATTGAAGAAACATTCTCTCGGCTCGTTCACTGACCTTCCTTCGTTATTTCAACAAGAAGAGCTTAGCCGTATGAAAATGATGATTGCTCAATGAATTCTCGGAACAAGACGTATCTCGATCGAGGGTATATCGTGGACACAAAACATGCTTACTGCTCAACTTAGTTTGAACGACATGTTAAAGGTAGTAAAGCATTTATCGGGGGGGGGGGGGCTCACCTGTCTACTCTCTGTCATGAATTCTGTAGCAGAATATTAGCCAATGGTTGCCGAAGGTTATCACGTACAATTGAGATGTGAAATTGAGTCCGTGATATTTTACAATGTACCAGTACTTTTACTTATAAATGAGTGGAAATTTCACTTTTTATATGGAATACAATTCTGCAAAAGAAGGATCACTGCGCGGAAAAATCCTCGAGTGCCTTCAAAAGTGAGTGAATACACAGTTGTTCGAGTCCAAATTTTATCCGAATTCACTCATAAATTCTTAAAATCCACATCGTCAAATTGCCCATCGTACGAATTTCTATAATATACTTCTGATGGCGATAGGGAAAGACGCCTCGTAACACACTGATTCATGATCAGTGTGGAGCCATTTTTACATTCTTCTTTTGAGTTTATATTCATTTATTTTTGAATAGCTTTCGCTCTGAGCAATGATATTGCAACTATTGGGATCAAAGACGATACACGCTTTTTATGCGCTAATTTCGATTCGTACCATGAAACTTGGTTGTAGTAATTCAATTTTGTTCTTCTAATTTTAACAACTATTGATTGATGAATTATCATAATATACTCTAAAGATATAAGTAGGTCTACTTTCCTGGAATTGTTTTGAGGTATGCGATTTGACTGATAATATGCAGCAGATCAAAACATAAAAACATGTCACTACTACATTAACGGATTGGGATATCCGCATAAATACATTCTCACCACATCTACGGTAGATCACAGCACAGCACAGCACACCGTGTCACATCGCATCACATCTCATCATATCACATCACATCACATCACATCACATCACATCACATCACATCACATCACATCACATCACATCACATCACATCACAAAGCATCACATCACAAAGCATCACATCGCATCGTATCGCATCGCATGGCATCGCATCGCATCGCATCACATCACATCACATCACATCACATCACATCACATCACAAGCATCGCATCGCATCGTATCGCATCGCATCGCATCGCAACGTATCACATCACATCACATCGCATCGCATCACATCACATGACATCGCATCACATCACATCGCATTGCATCGCATCACATCACATCACGTCACATCACATCACATCACATCACATCACATCACATCACATCACATCACATCACATCACACCACATCACATCACAAAGCATTGCATTGCATTGTATCGCATGGCATCACATCACAACACATCACATCGCATCGCATTTCTTTTCGTCACATCACATCAAATCACATTACATATCATCATATCACATCGCATCACATCGCATTGCATCGCTTCACATCGCATCGCATCACTTCAGGTCACGCCACGTCACATCACGTCACGTCACGTCACATCACATCACATCACATCACATCACATCACATCACATCACATCACATCACATCACATTACACTACATCACATCACATCACATCACATCACATCACATCACATCACATCACATAACACTACATCACACCACATCACATTACATCACATCGCATCGCATCTTATCACATGACATCGCATCGCATTTCTTTTCATCACATCATATCACATCGCATCACATCGCATCGCATCGCTTCACGTCACGTCACGTCACATCACATCACATCACATCACATCACATCACATCACATCACATCACATCACATCACATCACATCACATCACATCACATCCCATCCCATCGCATCGCATCACTTCACGTCACGTCACGTCACATGACATGACATGACATGACATGACATGACATGACATCGCATTACATCACATTGCATTCCGTCTCCCAACCATTAATGCCACGTTACTTCGTCACGTTATCAAATCACATGCATCAATTCAAAAGATATCAAATCACATCACATCACATCTTGTTACACGTACATTCCTTTCACGTTCACTCACGGTCATGATTTTTTTTAAATCTAAAATATAAAGAAATGGAGATGTTAGAGTACTAAGTTTAATGGTTGCATTCCTACGTTTATTTCAATATTAACGATATAAATCTTTACACCAAATCAAGGAATAACCCACTTATTTCATTGCTCAGATTGATCATCCATTCCGTTCAATTCGAATCCAATTCGCACAGTATTCTTCCACTTGATTAAACCAATATTTGATGCGATCGCTATACGGAAACGAAGTGACTATATCAAATTTAATAATAATTGTTTGCCTTTCAGAAATGTTTGCTCGTGCCCCGAATAAATTTGTCTTCTCATGTTGTTGTCAAATATTTTTGACAGTCAACCTACTTCATCATAATTAGTCCAGCTACGGTGACATCGCAATTGCCATAGCAGGTAAAGTACTCTTTTGTACCCCACGATTCACCCGGTAGACGCGGTTTGCTTTGTGACAAATACGGGCTGGTGAATTTCATTACCACCTCTCATATTTCTCGCTAAAGTGTGAAATGGATTCAAATTTTGTTACGTTATACCTTTCTGCCATAAATACGAACATTTCTGAATGTGTCATGTGGTGGTTTGAATGATGTTAACACTATGCAACATGTTCATATATTGGACACGCATAAAGGAGGACTTCGTGAAACCCAGCAGAGAACCACAGCGAAATAACACCATACATATGTTGTTTTTTTCCCGCTGCATAGTGAACTTATGCAAACTCAGTTGAGAAATTTACTTAACTGTTGGCAGAACTAGATGTTAATATTGGATAACCCTTACTACAACGCCGGACTCTTCAAAGCGCACTTCCATACACGGTAACTAAATAAATATTATTGCTGATGATTTGATAATGTGGGTCACTACTCATCCGGTATGTGTAAGAAGCAGTGTTATTTTTTCAAAAGTAAATTCCTTTTCGTTTCTCATGAAGATATAACATTACATAATCATCCATTTTCAATGTATTGATTTAAAATTTCATGATATTTGTGAGTAATAGCTTGATCCAGACTTTTTCAATCTGAGTATCGTCTCATTTTACCTGTATACTCGTACTATCTTCCAAATTTCTGTAGAAACCTTGTCGCTATTATTGTTAAATTAGAGACAATGCGTATTTTTGTGTTTACTTTCTTCATTTACAATGATAAAAATGGGTACTTAATGTGACAGAGACACAGATGAATTCACCTTAGCATTTATCGTAAGTTTGGCTGAAAAGTTCATCATCAGTTTCTTCTGGCTTTTGTTGAAGCACATCGTCCCCAAATGTGCAATGTACGAGGCTTCTTCCCCAATCAGTTAATGTTTGATGTGGAATTGGAAGGGAATTTATGGTAGGTGAAAATCATAGGTAGGTGTAATGCAAATAATAAAGCAAATGAACTTCACTTACACTTCAGAACATAACATTTATATTTAAAGTATAAAGTAGTCCATATATATGATTATTTTGATGAGCTCCCTGCAACGCGTTCAAACAGAGAAGGGTGAGGGAAACAAATGTTATAATTTGCTAGTAAAATATTGCTTCTTCGATGTGTCTACAAAAATAACCGGATTGATTTTTCTGGGTTTCTAAGTCTGGGTTCGTAATATTTCCTGATGGTAGCAAAATAAACCATTAATTCCCAAACACGAATGTAGCTATTAATAACAGAACGCCCATACCGCTTTGTGTGCATGACAATTCCTCCACCAACGTTGTGTTACGACAACACGATACCTAATCAGATTTGTAAACTGCAAAACTGCATCAATACAAAGGAACCTATACTTGTTGCCTCCGATTTGTAATAAGGGATAAGAAGCCGTGTAATTCAACACTTGTATAACTTCCATTTAAATACTGGGATTTGATTGCAATAAAGCACAAGGCATTACACTGAGAGGAGGATTACTGTAAATACTGCAGTTATAAGAGGTGATACTTCGAACAACGCGATTATTTCCCGGGTAACTTTTATTTTCACTGAATCTCTTGTACCACCATTGTTGGCGTTCAAGAAATCCGTAACATACTGCATACAGGAATTCATCTGTGTCTCTGTCCATTAAGTACCATTTTTTATCATTGTAATGAAAGAAGTAAACACAAATACGCAATATGTCTCTAATTTAACAATAATAGCGACAAGGTTTTCTACAGATTTGAGGAATAGTCGAGTATACAGGTAAAATGAGACGCATACTCAGATTGGAAAAAGTCTGGACTATCAAGCTATTACTCACAACATATCTGCAAATTTTAAATCAACATGAAAATGGATATTATGTATGTTATATCTTCATGAGAAACGAAAGAAATTTACTTTTGAAAAAAATAACATGCTTCATATACACATACCGGATGAGTAGTGACCACATTATCAAATTCATCAGCATAATTTATTTAGTTACGTGTATGGAAGAGCGCTTGAGAGTCCGGCGTTGTAGTAAGCGTTATCCAATATTGAACATCTAGTTCTGCCAACAGTTAAGTAAATTTCTCAACTGAGTTTGCACAAGTCACATGCAGCGCGGAAAAAAACCATATGTTATCGTGTTTTTCGGCTGTGGTTCTCTGCTGGGTTTCACGAGATCCCCTTTATGCGTGCTCCAATTATGAACATGTTGCATTAGGGTTAAATCATTCAAACCACCACAGACACATCTCAGAAATGTTCGTATTTATGCCAGAAAGGTAACGTAACAAAATTTGAAATCCATTGGTTCACACTATTAGCGAGAAAATGAGACGGTGGTAATTGAATTCACCAGCCGTATTTGTCACAATAGCAAACCGCGTTACTACCGGTGTGAATCGTGTACAAAAGTACTTTACCTGCTATGGCTAATTGCGATTGTCCACCGTAGCGGACTAATTATGATGAATAGGTGGACTGTCAAAAATATTTGGACAAAACATGAGAAGACAAAATTTATTCGGGGCGCGAGCAAACATTTCTGAAAGGCAACAATGTATTATTAAATTTGATATAGTCGACATTCGTTTCCGTATAGCCGATCGCCCATCAAATAATTGTTAATCAAGTTGGAGAATAACTGTTGCGAATTGGTTTCGAATTGAACGGAATGGAATGATCAATGCTGAGCAATGAGAATAAGGTGGGTTATTCTTGATTTGTGTAAAATTTATATCTTAATATTGAATAAACGTAGGAATGCCAACCATTAAAATTGGAGTGAACTCTAACATCTCCATTTCTTTATATTTTAGATTTAAAAAAATTCATGCCGTGAGTGAGCTGAAAGAATGTAACGTGTAACAAGTGATGTGAGTGTGTGATGCTGATTTGATATCTTTTGAATTGATGCATGTGATTGCAAACGTACGATAAAGTACGTGGCATTAATGGTTGGGCAGACGGAATGCGATGTATGAATGCGATGTTCATGCATTGGTCATGTCATGTCATGTCATGTCATGTTGACGTGACGTGACGTGAAGTGATGCGATGCGACCCTGGGATGGGATTGATGTGATGTGATGTGATTGTGATGTGATGATGAGTGATGTGAGTGTGATTGTGATTGATTGATTGTGATGTGATGTGACGTGAGGGTGACGTAGTGGAAGGCGATGCGATGCGACTGTGTGGATGCGATGTGATATGATGTGATGAAAAGAATGCGATGCGATGTCATGTGATAAGATGCCGATGCGATTGTGAGTTAATGTGATGTGCGGGTGATGATTGTATTGTTGTGATTGATTGTGATGTATGTGATGTGATTGATGTGATGTAGTGGTAATGTGATTTGAAGTGATGTGATGTGATGTGATGTGATGTGATGTGGATGTGATGTAGTGTGACGTGACGTGACGTATGTGACGTGGGCGTGACCTGAATGATGCGATGGCATGTGAAGCATGCAAGTTGCGATGTGATGGATGATGAATATGATGAATGTAATGTGATTTGATGTGATGTGACGCAAAAGAAATGCGATCGATGTACTGGTTGTGATGGTGATGCCTATGCGATTACAATGCAATGCATGCTTCCTGTGATGTGATGTGGTTGTGATGTATGTGATGGATGTGACTGTGACTGTGATGTGATGTGATGTGATGTGGATGTAGTGATGTATGTGATGCCGATGCAATGCCGATGTGATTTGTATCGATGTCATTTATTGTGAATGCGATGCGATTGATGTGATGTGATACGTTTTGCGCATGCGATGCGATGCGATACGATGCGATGCGATTGCTTGTTTGATGTAGTGATTGAATGTGATGTGATGTGAATGTGATGCGATGCGATGCGATGCCATGCGATGCGATACGATGCGATGTGATGCTTTGTGATGTGATGCTTGTTGTGATGTGATGTGCATGTTATGTGATGTGATAGTGATGTGATGTGTATGTACTGTTGATGTGATATGTGATGTGATGTTGATATGATGAGATGTGCACTGATGTGCACGTGGTGCGTGCTTGCTGTGATCTACCGTAGAGTGTGGAAGTATTTATGGGATATCCATCCGTTAATGTAGTTTAGTAGTGACATGTTTTTTATGTTTTGATTGCCTGCATATTATCAGTCAAATCGCAGTACCTCAAAACAATTCCAGGAAAGCATTAGACCTTACTTATATCTTTAGAGTATATGTATGATCCCACGCCGTTTTCTCGGAAACGGGGATTTGTCAATTGACCCTTGTAAATATCCAAGCCAGACGTTTACGCACGATAATCCAGTAATACAGATGGTTTATACATTCACTTAAATCTCCGGGCACCGCGTTAGCCGTTTATTATGACGGGAGATAGAAGACTTAGTATCGACGTTTAAGGTCTCCATAGATTAGATCAGGGCGATGGAACGATTTTGAAAGTATACCGTATATTTGCAATACTGTGAAACTGTAAAAATGTTTCAACAATTCATTTGTGAAGCCGTGCCATCACAAACCAACAAAAAGTAAGCCAAAAATGATTTACACTTACATCAGATCTGATAGATGAGTCTCTCAGCATTAAAATGATACATATTTGCTTAAAATGGATGTTCCTAACCTTTAAAAATAGAGAGAAAATGTTTAACCCGTCAGATTTGTTACTTTTGAGAAAACGGCTTGAGTTAAGGTCTTTCTATCATCTACAACAAGCGCGGCCCGGGACAAAACGTGATTTAAAACCCATGGCAACACTATGAAGGATTAAATTATCAGTTACACTGAACTAGCAGGCATATGTAATTAGGTCATCTTTTATCCATATTTAAGTTTCAACACCGTGTACTCCATTTAAAAGTTTTATGGAGTGTAAAGTTGTTAGCCTGTCCTGTCACGTACATTTTCACGCTGTCGGATGGAACCGTGCGATAACCGCAAACAACATGGCATAGAAAATTCGCCCAAATACAACCTTAAACTACGATGTTATGCTTCCAATTCATTTTCGGATAGAAAGAAAGAGTTGTCACTTTCAGAATATATCAAAAACTAAAACGGAAACATGTTTGCCCATCGCTCATATTATCAGCCCTGTGCCGTAAATTTCCCCCGGCCGACTTTTTTTGGGTTTTTCGTATGCGAGGCTCACATTTAATTTAAGTTGTCATATTTATATTTTCACCTAAAAAAGTATCTTCTTTCCATGTTAATTATGTTTCATAAAGTGTGCGACTTTTATCAGCGGTATCGTAGTTGACAGTCACACTTTTAGGATCGATCAAAATAATCTCGATTTTGCAGATTTACTGTGCATTGCCATAAGTTTACAAGGCTTTTATAAGGATACACACGCAAATACATAAAAACAACTTCTACGCAAAATCAATCGATAAATAAGTTAATACACTTCGGCTGTATTTAATGTTTAACGTCAATGCATTTTCCCATATGACTGCCAAATCAATAACCATGCCATTATGTTTAATTCTAAATATCAAGTCTAAGCGTTTATCGAAGGTTTCTCAGGGGTTTACATGCATTTATCTATTATCATACACAAATGTTACGTACGGTACGTCTTTTTTGACATTAGCAGCGCCCCTTTCTTCCTGTCGCGAAAATGGCAATTCCATGTTTGGCAGAATTATTTGCCATTTTAACGAGTTACCCACCTATTCCAAGAAAGTTACCGTGTAGTTGTTAACAAATACACGGACATGCCTCGCTTTTTATGCATCCAAAAACTAATCATAACCCGGATCTGTGGATTAATGACCGAAATATTGCTTAAGACACAGTCATGACTGGATTTTTCCATCACACGTACCCTAATATAGTTGCGGGCATATTAGAATCTTAGATCCGGTTATGAACTGAAAAGTCAGTTGCCGAACCGAGTGAGTATGTACTATGTTCTTGGACCTATAGAATTCTATTTTCGGGCTTTGCGGAAATCGATAAAACGGATCAAATGGACAAAAACCGAACTTAATGTTGTCGGTCCGGTTTTTTATTTTCTCTCACGAAGCCCGATTTTTCGCATCACCACTTGCTAGCATAGCTATCGTGTTACGCTCACGTACAGAGAAAAGCGCGCGGTCGGTATAAGATTATGATTACCAGCGTTTCCTGAATATGGACCCGAAATCACAATGTTTTAGATAAAAAGTAGCTGGCATGTTTATCCGTCAATGTGAATGTAATTTTCTAAGACGAATAGGTTTAGAAATAATAATGCGAACCACTATATCAATTACAACAGACTTGCTAAGAACAGGGCATGCTGACGTGCGCTAAGTGCCCTTCATCTACGCCTTATTAATAGCGGCAGCACCACGGCGATCGCCCTTAAAAATGAGAATCGGACACTATAAGGCACTGTCCGCAGTAGCCTGCTGGGACAGTTTTCAGACAGGCACAGAAACCATTGTCACCTTGGTGCAACAACTGATAAGAATGGACCGCGCAGTAGTGCTTTTGTATAAATTTAATATCAAAGAAACTTGACGTTTAGTTCCTCGTGAGTGGCTCATTGAAGTTTAGTCAATATTCAGATTAAAGAAACAAGCAATAATGCAACGAAAATAATACGATATGTTTAAGACTGTACCGTTTAACTATTGCAATTAGGAACTGGCTGTGCTCTTGTTTGTGAATGTGTTAATTGTTTGATGCCCATACTTTGTAATGAATTTCAATTATGATCTCGACCAAACACCGCTACGTATTCATCAAGATGAGATGTGCGAGGCTCCCATACTTCATTAATTACTTTATGCCAATTACGATTTATTATGCAAGTTTTCTGCGCAGCAGAAAAGATGACACTTAGCTGACGTCGTAACTAGAACGTGTTATACACTATTGGCATTTTAGTAAAATGTTGAGTAAATAACTCAAACCCAAATTTCAATTTCTTGGAGTATTTATGACCTGTCATTCCATAAAAGAGATATATCACTTATGTCATATGAGCAATATTAGATGTTTCATTACTTTAGGCTACCTAATTAAGCGTCCGTCATGTTTTAGTTACGAATTGATTTTCGGCTATTGAATCTAAATATTGCTCCAGAACATATTGTCAACCTTGCTCAGTTCGGGTGAAATGAAAAAAAAAACATCAACAACTTCTATTATTGTCGCTTAGACATTCGGACCTTTGATCAACGAAGCTTGGTATCCAGGTATGCAACATCCTAGATAGACATAGATCAAATCCGTCGACCTGAACAAACTCTGGTCTCATGTTCACAAACCGAATTGAAAATACCAACAATGAGTCATTAACTTGTAAATTTATCTTAGATATAGTATATGGCGCGAAAGTTCCATGTCACCAAAACTGATCAAGATTATGTACACACTTGTTATGTGTACACATGTAAATTTTGGACACAAATATGTTTCGTTTTGCGCGTCTTCCAGTTATTTCCCCCTTTCACTTTTCCTCAAAAACTGTACACCAAACAAAAGTACGTTACTCTTATATCTTAGTATGTCACGTACCAACGTCTTCAACTTTGTCAAATATCATTTACTCTCGCTCGTTCAATTCAGAAAGTAACAAATACGTAGACATACAAGCTAGTAGGTCTGCAACACAAATTAAAGCACCACCGCCTCAGCCGAACACAATGATAGACGAAGACAAGCGAATTCATAATTAATGTGGCCCGAATATGCATGTATAAGATTTATTGTACAAGCGAAGGGAGACATGATAGGGGGACGGATTGTATACCGCAGACCCAGAACGAACGTAGTAAAGACGGGGAGATGGGGGAAGCGATGGAAGATGAAGATATAGTTATCTGAAAAATAGTACTACATTTCACCTTCGTACTACAAAGCTAAACTAATGTATAAAGTTCTCCTGTACTATATTATAAAAATATAAAATGATTTATGTAGGTACGTATATGTGAAAGGTAATCTTCACCTGGAGTTGCAAGATTCAAGACATAGGCGAACAATTGAATAGGATATAATACAAATAAAATGACACGTAGCGTAGGCATACTGTGTGAGATGATGATATTTGCTTTTAGTGCTATTGTTTTGAGGGTAAAATCTTTAAGATTCGGAATACTGGTGTTCCGGGCATTGACAAAATGAACCAAATAAAAGCCAATGTTTTACTTAAAGGCAGTTTGATGAGAGAGCGATTTTTGCAGTCGAAGGATTCAATGGTGGATTTTCTCGAAGGTCGGATATTGAAATATTCCAAAAGGAGTGATAATCAGACCAAACAAAAAAAATTGTATGGTAATAATATGTAGTGTATATGTGTTATGGTGTGTTGTATAAATGCTAAATTTGTCCTGTATATGTGGGTTGATGTTAGTGTGGTGTGAGCGTGATGTGCTGGCTGTGCTGCGTGTGTGTGTGTGCGTGTGTGTGTGTGTGTTGTGCGTGTGTGTGTCGGTGTGTGTGCTTATGTAATGTAATGTGTTGTGTATGTGAGTTCTGTGCTGTTGTGTGCGTGTGTGTTCGGCCCGCGCGCGCATGTCTGTGTCTGTGTTTGCTCTGTGCTGTCTGTGTATGTGTGTATATATGCTTGTGTCGGTGGTGTGGTGTGTGTGGTGTTGTGTGTGGGTGTGCATGTTGTGTGTGTGTGTGTGTGTGATGGGTGGTTGTGTGTGTGAGCGTGATGTCCATTTTGGACTCCTGCAGCTTAAAACTGAAAGAAAATCTCACAAATCTGAAATAGTTTCCGAAAATGCATAAATCCCAAAAGCAACCCTAATGCTTAAAGGAAGATGGAGCCCGCCGTAACCAATGAATAAGCTAAGACTTTTTTTTTTAAGATTAGAGACGTGTGGCAAATGTAGGCACCATGTGATAAAGAAATGATTAAGAAATGGAATTAAAGACTACTGTTGCACTTACCCTCAGGAAGGACGATTTATTGGTAAATTGTTGTTAATGTTCTAGTCTTGAGAATATGTGAAAACTAGTTGAAAATATGAAAATATCGGCTCGTCTGCGACTTGTCGATTTTGTCATACGTCGAAACAATATTTTCGTGTGTGTCACCTCAAACCATCAAATATTATATAAATAAAGGTTCAAGTAGTGACTAATAATCATTGATTTATGGACCGTGCACACAATCATAATCATCTTCCAATTAATCACCAATATGTTTATCAGTGGCTTACGTGGGTAACTCATGTGGGGACCCCAGTCGCTCATATCAATTTGCTGAGCGATCTTTTACTTTCTTGTATGGTCTGGGTCTTTGCAACACAATCGTAAACTGAACTAAACCTCGTTTTTGGCACATTTGCCAATGTATAAAAAAATCTACAAGCTTTATTTATAATCTGACACAGGCATTTATGATAATCAAAGGTTTCCTCTTTAGGTAGATTAAATATTGTGACGAAAGTCAATGTTTAATGACCGCCGGAATTGAGTACTGGAACACTTAGTCCTTTATTGGTTTAAAAAACAAAAATCGTCGTGTAAGATCCCCGTTTTTTCTACTTTTTTCTGAGCTGTTGCCGCTCATAAGTAATGAGGAAGTGGCGGCTATCTATAAATACATGACGATGAGTGTTTGTAAGTGGAAAGTCTGAGGATTCTAAAAATGTAAGATTCAAATTTTATTGGCAGGAGAAGGGCCGGCGGAATTTGGCAGAAACGCATCCACAGCGAACCCAATTTTCTGCTTCAGTCAAAAATCTTCGTCAGCCTTTATCATGTATGCGCGTGTCGTCGGAGTTGAATGTAAACAACTAGACACGCCCTTACACCATGTACACAGTACGGCGTAGGGTCAGTGTGCCAATGACCCAGGCCGTATACTAGCTCGAGTATTTCTACTGCGAAGAAGAAGGAGCTTTCGTTGTTAAAGAAATTTGACTATTACCCGAAAAATTATTTTAGATAGGATTTAAAAGCGTTCGTGGGACTCCAAGGCCATTGGTATAGAGTAGCTGAAAATGTTAGGGGCTGTTTGACAATTTTGTGTAAAAGTGTAACCGAATTTCAGTATTCTTGTATAATAACGCCATTTTATGTTTATTTTACAGGAATATGATAATATTACTTACTTTGTTTTCAAAAGTAATTCTGCGGAGCGGAGCGGGTGGAGATTTGCGACCCCTAGAGAATAACAGCGTCTTGTGGTGTTTCTTTCGAATGTAAGGGTGGTGTAAATTGCGAAATAATTTCCATAAATGGAAATTATGTGCCATGATTAGTGTATAATTCAGGCCTGTATTTTCGAGGGGTGCTGAGTCAAGAAAAGACCTTGCAGTACAATGACGGGCCGTGGAACTCTTTTAATACGGAGGGGCTGGACTAATCCATAGCACTACAGGGGTCGATGGGGCCCACCTTGATCCTTATAGATTCCCGCGGGGTCAGGGGGGCAGAGGTCGCGTTGAAGCAGTAGTCTGGGGCGTCGATTTCAGGATTCGGAATTCTTGGCCAAGAGTGAAAGAAAAAGTCCAAAATTTTTCAGGAGCAAACTGTAATACGAATTCTGAATGCGCGCAAAAGCGTGGGAAAAATTGACAATTTTGTATGTTTCAATAGTAAATAGTTTATTATGCCATGATTGAATGGTTTATAGTGCTTTCCATGTTTTAAAGAAATACTATTTGTATTGCATATCTATGAGTTTTTCTAGTTGTCAAAATTATTGGGCGGCAACAGATATGTTTACCCATATTTTTAGGGTTAACCCTACACCCCCCCCACCCCCCACACACGTAACAACACCATCCACCTTCAGAGTGGTCAACCATAGGCATTTAATTAATGCTTGTTTTCCACATACTTATGAATAACAATACAACTAGGCCAGAAGATGGGTGTAGGATTATGATCCCTCTAAACACAGGCGTTTGGAATGGAGCCAGCCAAAATTACCCCTACCCCCCTCTCACATGGTTTTTGGAGGAGACAGTTAGCAAATTACCCCCTATATCTCAGGATTGTTTACGGAACATTTTAAACTTTCTCCTTATGATAATATTTCGCTGATATAACATGAAATAGCTAAAAGACCATCCTATATGCAAATTGATGTTTTCGACGATATAATTTTTCCAGGCGAAACTGGAAGCCCCTTCAAACATATAATCCATTTTCCACAAGAATCAGGTGAACGTACATTGCAGAATACTTTGACCACAGCTACGTGCCCCCAATTCCCCCGAGTCATACAAAAATATACTTGCTTGAGAACAATAACGTAATTACTTTAACGCAGGACAAATCAATTCGCTCATCAAAAACAATTTCGTCGAATCAAGTCGTTTCTCAATTGCACAATTATTACTGAAATTTGCAGACATCTGAACACTCAACATCCCTATAAAGTATAAAAGCGTGAATGGAAACGTGGTCGGATCGTCGATCATCAAAGAAACGGGTCGTATAGTCATCCAAGCAGTCTGCAGTATTTTCAAAAATATCTCGTCTCCACAAAACTGGTCTGTCTCAGCTCCCTGTCGTACCTGAGTATAAGTTCTGTACTTTTTTTGGTCCTAAATCGACCCTCCGCAGCATAGCTACATACGAGCGAGATTATTCGCCTGCTTATATGAGAATGTAAAAACTCTTCCCATCCAGTTTTCTTGACCCCGCATTTGCCAGGTGTCACTGCAATGTCACGTGATTTCGCATAACTTCATTTCGCGATATCTACTTGCCTATTCGAAGTTCGAAGAGAAAAGGTGCTGACATATCTCAAACCAAGTTCAGAGTGGTGTTGTTCTCACAAGAGTTCACTTGTACTACTCCGGATTAGAAGGAATTCGGTTTATCAACACGTTATAGAAAAAACTGATGGCTCGATTAGAACCTCTCTTGTCCACATATTGGAACCTTTAGCGTTTTCAAGAAGAAGCCAAAAAAAAAAGGTTCCACTCTTAAATGGTCTACAAGGAAGCCAATTGGGCGTTCTTTATACACCCATTGGGATTCTTCTGATGGTATAAAAGATACCCTATCAAAAATAAGTAGGGTTCTATAATACCAATAGAGAACCCCTTAAAAGCGGTGGGTAAAAGTAGAACCAAAATAGTTCTAAAGAACCTTGTAAAATCTCTTTTTCCTGCTTCTTTGAAAACCTTAGAAAGGGTTCCAAATACCGACCGGAACAAGGTTGAGTCTAATCAGCACCTTGTTTTTTTCTGCTAGAGAATAAAGGCCACGGAAGGCTATTATTCAAATCAGAAAATGAGAGTTAGAATGATAAAGTGGACAGTGGCCTACAAAAAATACGCGCTTTTTGCTAATAAAATAGACATCATTACCCCGAAATAGAAAGTATATCACACTGTTGATATAACGTAGACGGCACGCAAATGTACCATCATGTTTCTTCGCCACGCTATATCGGCAAAATTACCGAGCTTGCTAGCGATCAAATAATTCATTAATACCAAATGGCGAGGACTCCCAGTTTACCTTACAGCGATGCATGGATATATAGTTTTGTTCCTTTCAAAACACATGAAATCTGTGAGATGTGAGAGTTGAGAATAGGATGAAGAAGCAAACATGGCGACTCGGGATGTCGAATCTTTGAGATTTCATGAACCATGCTAAGAAAGACAACGTGAAATTACAGGAGTGCTTACAGAAGCAAGTTAAAATGTATTGCCAAAAGAGGAGATTAAGCCAAATCTATGATCCTACTTTCACGTATGTTAATTTGCCTTATGAGAAAATATCAATCAGCCACATTCAAGGCATCTATAAATGGATCTTTATCTTTTACCAATACTAACAGAATGAGGAATGATAGCATCAATAGTATCACATTCACTATACTTAAGCCCGTAACTCCAGTGCGAGATCAAACGAGGGAAATATCTACATTGTCTAGACTATATGATAGACAGGTGCTTGTCGTTTATCGCACAAGTTGAATAAATATTACACACAGATTTGTTTAACAAGTGCGAAAATCAATTCAAGCTGGTGCCAGAACTTCCCGGTAGCTGCTAAATGGATGTTCAAATGAGAGAAAAAATGCAAAATGCAGACAGATTGAAATGCGGGAATAATAGCGTCTTCACTCGGAGGATGAATGTATTCGACAATTATACATTCTCGCATCTCAATGTGAGAAACGATAAGATGAAAATGGTTCACAAACCATATCACTCAGTTATAGAGTTTTTAAAGAGTGATGGACTTAAACATGTGCTGCTTCAATGTAAAAGAATTGTTAAATTTTACTATCTGAAGCTACGTAGGAGTAGCTGTTCAAAATGATCAAAAAACACCCCAGAATACAAAATGTTTGGAAAGTTTACATACGGCCAAGTGGACAACATCATCAATACGATGATCATAAACAATAAAACTCGGGAGCATTTTATTAAACCGTAGGTGATACACACAGTTAAGTTATGGGAGGAAATGGGCAAGTGAAATCTGTCAACTTCACGCATTATAATTTTGTAAAGCACTAAATAATCAGTTTTGAAATACAATCTTTTTCAGGGCGGCTTCATTTTATTAGATCCTCAATCAGAAGACTGACTGGTAGATGACGTAGGGAATTCATGGTAGGCTCAGATTTTTTTAGCTTGTGGATAATGTTAGGCAAATACCTTGAAATTATTTATGACAATTTTATTGACATTAGAATTGATGAAACTGATATTTATTAACAGAGCATTATTTTTAACCCGAACGACATATATCGGAATTATACCAGATATAGGCTATGCATCTTTGTAGCCTCTATATATTAGCAATTTTCTCCATAACTTTTTAGCGGAATTGGCTGATAGGCATTTAGCTATTTTCGAGTATTTATATTAGAAAAAGAGTTTAACGTTTGATACGTTAAAATCGCAAACATAGTTCAAATTTCAATATTTTCCTTTATCCAGTCTACTTCTATCATCCACGATCTAGGCAAATCTTGTGTAATCCTAAAATAATGCATGACGCACCAAAAGATCTCGGCATCGCTGTTTTATTTATCGTCTCCTTTATTATTATCTGTTAAATTAAAGTATATAAAGTGAAACTAATGGATAGAAACGAATCCGGCCCTCATTCGGTGGGGACGAAACGTATATTATCGCATTACTAAAAAAGACTCTCCAAGATTACTTGAGGATTAGCAAATAACTGAGCATAACAATCTGTTACTTCTTAAAATAATACATGTTTGCGTATTTAATGTGTGGGAGTATGATGTATCGCTTCATTCCGTGACAATTTCACTCATATATTTCTTATCCTTACTTTGATCGTTATACCGATCTTTTCTACCCATAACTCGTCCTGTTTCTTGATTTGCTCTCCATTCATCTATCTAGCCGAAAACGTATCATCCTTGTTAGAATAATCAGTCTCCGTGTGAAAAAAACTAGTACCCAAAAACAGCAAAAAACACATAGTAAGAGTGTGCTATTAGAACAGGGTGCAACAGTCGTAAAACTAAACCCCACTCCGAAGTGACGCGAAAAGTGTTTCGTAATTGGAACATAAACAGTAGGGGTTTCAACATCAACTTAAAAAAATCACACTCAAAGAAACACGCCGTTGAGGCTTTTACGAAGGATGTCAATGAAGAGAGAGATGATACATTA
>JZLH01S0186396.1:27005-41263 GCA_001188425.1 Eucidaris tribuloides | reverse complement strand
GGAATTATAACCTTAGCATTTATCGTAAGTTTGGCTGAAAAGTTCATCATCAGTTTCTTCTGGCTTTTGTTGAAGCACATCGTCCCCAAATGTGCAATGTACTAGGCTTCTTCCCCAATCGGTTAATGTTTGATGTGGAATTGGAAGGGAATTTATGCTAGGTGAAAATCATAGGTAGGTGTAATGCAAATAATAAAGCAAATGAACTTCACTTACACTTCAGAACATAACATTTATATTTAAACTATAAAATAGTCCATACATGTATATATGATTCTTTTGATGAGCTCCCTGCAACGCGTTCAAACAGAGAAGGGTGAGGGGAAACAAATGTTATAATTTGCCAGTAAAATATTGCTTCTTCGATGTGTCTACAAAAATAACCGGATTGATTTTTCTGGGTTTCTAAGTCTGGGTTCAAAATATTTCCTGATGGTAGCAAAATAAACCATCAATTTCCAAACATGAATGTAGCTATTAATAACAGAACGCCCATACCGCTTTGTATGCATGGCAATTCCTTCACTAACGTTGTGTTACGACAACACGATACCTAATCAGATTTGACAACTGCATCAATACAAAGGAACCTATACTTGTTGCCTCCGATTTGTAATAAGGGATAAGAAGCCGTGTAATTCAACACTTGTATAACTTCCATTTAAATACTGGGATTTGATTGCATAAAGCACAAGGCATTACACTGAGAGGAGGATTACTGTAAATACTGCAGTTATAAGAGGTGATACTTCGAACAACGCGATTATGTCCCGGGTAACTTTTATTTTCACTGACTCTCTTGTACCACCATTGTTGGCGTTCAAGAAATCCGTAACATACTGCATACAGTTACGTCACCAAGCTTGAAAAGCCCACGCTATCGTAGCTGTCGCCCGGAACCGTTAACTTATTGGTCCGCCAATAATATACCGCGCGTTAATTTTACGATTATGTGGAAACTAAAACACTACATGACACCATACATACATGTAGTCTTACTTCGCCTCATAACGCATTGGTGAAGGGAATACACTTATATGCTCTTCGTGACATAGTAGTGAAGTGCGTTGTTTCTCAGGGAAGTATCTTTGTCAGGTCATACCAGCAAGGGTGAGTTGAAAAAAAAAAATATTGTGGTGTTTGTAAACATTACGCAACTTAAATGAAAAAAAGAAAATAATGTGTGTAAGGATTTTACGCTTTGATTTTGCACATGTACTCGAGTTGCCGGATATTATTTTGCTCGGTTAATGTAAGATATAGTTCATGAGCTGTAAGATAAAGAAATTGATTAAATAAGACGTCCAACTGTTACAGGGTAATGATAACATCATTACAAGTCATGTTAATTGATAAGATGAACATTGGAGCGTAACATATGAAATACATACTAGTTGACCAGGTAGGAACAATTCCAGATAGTATTCAAGTTGTAAACTTGAATATCAATAAAAAGTGAAACAACAATTTAATGCTTACATTGTCATTTTATTGGGCTGTTATATATTGAGATTCACATTGCTCGTGCAAATTCTCGTGTAAGTTTGCAACGGTCAGTCTGGTAAGGGCTTTCGTATTGGTCATTCACTGGAGAAAATTGTCATTTATCCGTGCAAGATATTGAAAGCGACATGACGTTCCCTATTTTACGAGCATTTTAATCAGATTTCCGAAATTTCCGAAATCATAAATGTTTGTGCTTTCGGAAATATACTCGCCTACGAGAAAAGTAAGAGTAGGTTTATAATAGTACACGGGGAGGGGGGGGGGCGTTTATTTGGTGCAATTCATTTGGAATTCAAGTGCTTTGAAATTAAATGAGATATTTTCAGGAACAGATGCAACGAGTATTAAAATTAATAAGTCAGTATATCTTGCTAACGAAGGGCTCTTTCACTCAGTACAATGTTGTGTTTGTCATTCAAAAATCCAATCAAGTAGGTCGCACTTATACTTTCTGGTAAGTCGGGTAAAGCCAATGACATGCATGGTTGATACGGCTATGGATTATTACGTAGTTGGTGTCACTGATTTGGGTATAATTGAAACATTCCTCCGGCTCGTTCACTGACCCTTCCTTCGTTATTTCGACAAGCAAGAGCTTAGCGTATGAAAATGATGATTGCTCAATGAATTCTCGGGAACCAAACGGTATATCGATCGAGGTATATCGTGGACACAAAACAGTGCTTACTGCCAACTTTAGTTTGAACGACATGTTAAGTAGTAAGCATTTATCGGGGGGGGGGGGGGCTTCACCTGTACTACTCTCGTCATGATTCTGTAGCAGAATTAGCCAATGGTTGCCGAAGGTTATCACGTACAATTGAGATGTGATTGAGTCCGGTGAATATTTACAATGTACACGTACTTTATTTTTAAATGAGTGGAAATGTTCACTTTTTATGGAATAAATTCTGCAAAAGAAGGATCACTCGGGAAATCTCAGTGCTTCAAAGTGAGTGAATACACAGTTGTTCGATCCAAATTTACTCCGAATTCACTCTAAATTCTTAAATCCACTCGTCAAACATTGCCATCGATAGATTTCATAATATATTCTGATGGGATAGGGCAAAGACGCTCGTAACAACTGATTGCATGTCAGTGTGAGCATTTTTACATTTTCTTTTTGAGTTTATATCATTATTTTGATAGCTTTCGCTCTGAGCATATATTGCACTATTGGGATCAAAGACGATACACGCTTTTTATGCGCTATTATTCGTACCATGAAACTTTGTTGTAGTAATTCAATTTTGTTCTTCTAATTTTAACAATATTGATTGATGAATTCACATTACTGCTCCTATACTGAATTATGACGGTAAAGAACGCTAGGTGATAACGAAAACCTTACGTGGTTCAAAATAAACGAACTAAAGAACAAAACAACAATTATCAAGGCAACAACAACAACAACAACACCAGCAGCAGCACAGCAAGAAGAAGAATTGGATAATCAGGTTGAGTGAGGAGTGGCTGGTGGGATGCTCTGTGAGACACATGAAGGCATTCTAGTCTCCCTGATTGAATGCAAAACTCTTTTCTTCAGTCCACTGCAGCCGAGGCAGGCAACCCATTTGCCGGTCAGTGCTCTTTACGGTCTACGTCATTCTCGCGATGTGTGTCATGTCAGGAACGCGCGTCCACGTCGTCTGGTCTGGATTAAGTGTTATAGAGTTGTAAACATGGCCGCATCTGCAGATCTGGATCCCCCAAATCTCGTCCGAACCCCACCGACGACGTCACCTCGAAACTCCACTTTCAATAAAATGTTTATTTCTTATTGCAATTAAACTGTCATTAATTAAAATCTCGTCAGGCAGAGAGTATGGTGACGGAGCATGGACGGACTAAACGTTACCCATTGACGTAAACCTGTCGTGGCGCATAAATGTCTTTGCGCCTCAAGAGGAAGAGCCGACTGACCAATACCATGATAATACAATAAGATGTGAAATCCATCTGAACGGATTTGACCAAACTTCCAGGCATCTTACCGGCCACTGCTCCTGTTCACGTAGGAAGAATGTTACGCCCTATTCTGGGTCGCGGAAATGAGGCCAACGTCCTTGTCCTTAAAACGCTGTTGAACAGTGTGGAAGCCCTATTTTGTCATAGCCAAACTTTAAAGACACATTTTAACATTGCGGAACTTCAGATAAAAAACAAAACTGTCAAGCTTTGATATCTGAGCGACATAATAGTGCTTAAATGGACAAATAAACATCCTAGAATGCAAAAGTTTAGAAAGTTATGCTGCCACTGGTAAGGTATGCATGGATTACTGTAATACTGGATTACTGGATTACTGTAATAGTTTATTTTTGGTTACAAAATGCAATTGAACAAATTACAGAGGGGCAAGATGCGTGTGCTAGATTAGTCTGTAACTCTCCTCGCATTTCACTTGTAGTCGCTACTGAAAGAGTTGCATTGTTCACGCCTGAACAACAGAATCATACTTTAAATCTGTTAATAACATTCAAAGCAATTCATGGCAAGTCACCAGTATACATAAACATTTTAGAATTAAAATCGATCTACTCCAATGAGTACGCTCGAAGTTCTCGAGATAATACACTACTGAAACATTCATCAGGAAGTCAAAAGTTACCCTCGGTGACAGAGATTTTTGTATGCTGCCCAAAGCTGTGGGAATAATGCTCTCCATTGTTTGTGAGAAAATCGCCATCCGTAATGAGTTTAAGAAGAGGTTGAAAACTCACTTGTTTAATATCAAATTTAATGTTGTCGTTGTTAGCAGCTGTTTATACAAAATAATTATATTGTAATCGCAGTAGAGTATATTATTATAGTATCTGCGAATATAAAATGTTTTATTATTATTATTTAAACATCAGCCCCTGGCTTACATGTATTCATCGAGTGGAATATAAAGTAGTCTAGATCTATAACACATTAGTCTATGAGAGATAATGGACAAAGTCAGGATAAGGTCAAACTAGACACTAAACAAAATGTTCACTCTGAACTACATTTTGTTCAGGGCTTTATTTTTTGACCATATCACTATAGAGCATGGATGATTATGTATCTCATTTTGTTAAAAGTTTTGTCATTGTTAAATTTTGCCTTTAATATCTGACCGCTGAATGGACAAAGAGGCAACCTAGAACACAAAACTTTAGACATTTATGCATTTACTAGAAAAATGTGCACAGATAAATATTGGTGCATGAATTTATGACCTGGAGGGAAAAATTCAGTCACGCCATGCAATCTATGGGGGGAGGGGGGGGGGTGTAAAGGTCGCTCATTGATATTTTTACTTTAAAACTTAATGATCCTTTTGAACTGCACTTTTCTCAGGGCTTTATATGTATTTAGACCTTATCAGAGACACTACTAGCACGTAGGACTACGTAGCTTGGCCTTTTTTTTTTTAAACTGGAAACATTGTTAAACGATACCTTTAACTGTGTCGTCAGTATAGCAACATGAAATCCCATTAAATTCCCTTGATATCACAGCGTCAGTGTACAGTTTACTAAAATCTAAAAGTTAAATCAAGTATTTTAGTAAACAAAATGAAGACCTATATTAGTGAAGAACACATAACGGCATTATAGGCCTACGTGTAAACTTCCTTGTCCATTTCCTTGTCTTTTTTTTCATATACTTCGTCGATTTGATGAATTTCCACCTGTTAAAATACAGAAATATACTGTCATGGTTTCTATCCAGCTTATCAATAAAAAAAGAAGAATATTTCCTCTCACTTGACTTCGCAATATATAGGTACTTTTTCAATAGACCATCGAATTCATTGGAATACTCATGGTTTTGCCATGGGGGGGGGGGAGGAGGAGTGGAGTTGCCAAAAAGCGATCAACGGGAAAATCGCGAATGGTGGGATATTTTAATCGGAGCCGGAACCGAATAACCCTTCGTCTTGTCTTGACCCCTGACCTGCCAAACTACTGTTTTTACTCCCAAATCAAGGGGCTTAGAAACCCTTTGGTTCCCCCACTTAACATGCTTAAGTTCGAGTATATACAAATTTCCATGATAAATACTGTTCACCTTGACATTATTTGCTTTGTGGGCGAAGTTTGTTTCCACCTGCTAATCTCTACGTTCTAACATCAAGCGGGGTATCCCCGTTGTATTTTGATATGGTTTACATAGTAACACAAAATGTTGAAATACATTTTCAGTTTCCGAACATTATTCGAGCCTGAATGCTCGATTACAAGGAAGCATGATTCTGCACAAATATTTGTCATGAATTTCCGAAAAATAATGTACAGCATTCTATATGTGTTTCAGTTGTTAATGTTGAGTAGGAAAATTTTTTGTTTTGTATGTGCTTGAGAATATACTGTTGTACAATCAGGACTTCGTGTGAATTCTTGATATGGGAAAGTTTTTCTTCGCGATCAGGTCATTTAATGCAGTTGTAGCTATCTGTCACCAACGATGGTGAGTGTTTAGATAATGAATTGTTGTTAATGATGATGGTGATGATCATGAAGATAATAAGCATGATGTTGCTGTATTGCTTGGTCATGATGATGACGACGACAACGACGACGACGACGACGACGATGAAAATGGCAACACTCATGATTACAGTTTATTTGGTCTAAATTTCAAGTATTGGTATATCTGCAAGTGGTCTCTTCGACATGGCTATGGTGATGCATGATATCATCTTACCTTGTGAGTTATAAACTTATTTTACGTTCTTTCCAGTGTGATGAGGTGTGGGGGTGGGGTGTGTCATTTTCGATGTCAATGGATGACCCTATGTACCTGGATCGTCAGTTTTAGATGTATGTGTGCATTTTGATTCTCTGAAAATTATGTATTCATGTAGGCCTAATTATGTTTTATTCCTTGTTTTGTTTCTACATGTGTGGGGTGGCCTGTTTCAGAGCAACAGTGATTAATATTGCTTTTGCCACCCCTGACCCTCATGTTTCATATCCTGTGTGCTTGTCGTTTGTATTTGTGTAACGCTTTGTATAATATACTCCTTGATTGGTCCAATAAACAATACCAATGAAAACAGTACCTGTTCCACTTTGAGTCTCTGATTCAAAAGAGGACCCCTTTTCTCATTTAACCCTCCCTAAGAATACAGTTCAGAAGGATACACGATTCCCAGGTCTAATTGTCATGGAATGTTTGTACAATACGAGTCGGTATACAGTCTGTACTTTTTTAATAGACGTCATGTATAGTTTCCTCCCGGTTCTTTAAATAGCTCTTGGCGTGACGTTGAAAATAAATTACCTGCCCTAAATCCGGCGTATAGTTGCATCGTGAACTCAGTAAGCCCTTAATATCGTTAATATCGATCTGACCACGGAAACGCTATCCAGCGCTGTAGCCAGGGGTACAATGAGGGACCTCGGCATCTTGGCCAATCATTCTCGCGGTTAATTTTTATTAAACTGTTAATCTCATTCTAGTCTAAGACTCGGAGGTATAGATTATTTGAACAAATAACGAATGATGTTCGGTTGTAAATATATATAAGTATTATTTCCGTAGCCCCCGGAGAAACTTTGGAGATTTTAACAGCAAGGTAGTAACCTTGCAACAATAACTTGAATAAGGACTATTTGCTGGTCTTAAATTGCATGTATTTGTAATGTTACCTTCTTGTTTGTTCCCGCAAACATAATATCGAAGTAATGAAGTACTGCAGAATTTAAGATATACTACATTGTGAACTTGTCAATAGGACGATGAACGTAGTTCATTGGGGAGGAGCTAATACACATCGATTAAATTTGGTCATATACCTATTTTAAAGGTTAATTACATGATTTGGAACACTTGAAAATGCCTCAAGAATCAAATGAGTTGAAACATATACCAACTATACACCAGCTGGAGTGGATATCCCAGCTGGAAGGATTTGTCTCTAATTAGTTACTTAAAGAGAATCAAGTATGGACATACCAATATTTTATTTCTCAAGAGCCCTTATAAAAAATAAATCCCATAGATTGCTATACAACAGATTTGCCTGCCACAAGGAAATATTGACATTACTTATTTTAGAATGAGTCAACGTCTGACCACATGATTATCAGAACAGAATCCTTGCATATGGTTTACTACATCTTGGAATAGTTTCAGCCCAAGTTGAGGACTTGCCCCAATCGAAATGAAAGAGAATGGAAGTCTTTGACTTAGAGATCTACACACGACCTTGACCTTATGCATGTTCAATGGCGTATCTAGCGGGGAGCAAAGGGGGCGCGTGCCCCGGGCGCCACTTTAAGGGGGCGCAAAAATTGCAGGGAAGAAAATGATTAACCTTGTAGGAATTATGCGCCCCTCCTTCCCGAGGGTAAAGTGCGTTAGAAAATGGGTTTCATAGGGTTACAAATACATAGATTTTCTAAAGCTTGGTCGCTCCGCTCCCTCGCATAATTTTGCAAAGAAAATCTACCGCTTTGTCGGTCTTTCTTTGGTATTTATAGTTACGTCAATAGGTTTTGGTGGGGGGGGGGCGGATCTAGCTTTTTGCTAGGGGGGATTGACCCAGGTGCGTCGATCCATTTTTCGGATGAGGGGGGGGGAGTGAAAAAAAATGTTAAATATTTTCAGCGCGTTTCGCGCGCCAAGTTGCAATACAAATTGAAAATTGCGCAGTACTGCTTTCAAGTGCTTTTTAAACATGATGGCGTTTTTCTATGCACACGATCACATTTTCACTTGGCAGCCCGGGGGCGAAATTTTTTTCCCCACGATGTTGACGAAATAAACCGCTGCAAAAACAAAACCGTACTGCGGGATTCGAACCCGGGTCAAAACGCGCTATCAATACAGCGAGCTATCAAATACAGCCACACAAAGCGACTCGACAGTTGACGTCTTCTTTAGCAATATATTATACCAACGGTTTCGAAAGTGCGAGACGTTAACACCGTTATGAAATAACGCATGCGCCTTGCGAGAAAAACTCGTGGGAATAAAAATTTAGCAGCCCGCGGGGGGGGGGGGGACTAAACCCCCTAACCCCCCGTAAGTCCGTCACGGGGGGGGGGGCGCAATTTCATTGTTTGCCCCGGGCGCCATAATCCCTACATACGCCACTGTGCATATTGTCATACAACCTGTCTACACCATGATATCAACTGATGATTTAGCGTCCAATGTCTGAGTAAAAACCATCTCAGATCGCATCGAGACCATTTCTACTTCCACGGATGGATTGATTCCCCTGTAGAGCACAATACCCAATTCCAGACTCACTTGTTTCATTAGAATGGCATGGCTCCTGAATCTGTTTCATGCGTCCATTCAATTATTTTGACCGAAGACAGAAATACGATTCATTCCCCGGCCAGTCATCATACAACTTAACCCCTTGGAGACGATTTGATTTCACTTTAACACGCATTCTCCATATACTCAATCACGAGATATCTCGTATTTAGTCTCAAACGGGTTAAGACAAACGTCTGTGTTATAGGAAACAATTTACCGCGCTTATTGACGTTCCTTTTAACGGCTATCATGTAAACTGTTTGGAGCTTGACACTGATTTTGGAAAATTCGACTGTGACGTCATTCATTCAAAGCAACGGCGGACTTTGCAAACCGAGTTTGTTACTTGGGGTCTTTTAGCGGTATTTTCGTCTCGTAAGGAGACCTGGAAATCAATGCAATTTATTAAATTCTACAATGGCGTATTACTCCTCAATCCGCCGTAATGAATGTGTGATTTGTCGGATGCAGTCCGGGTGGAGGAAGGTAGTACGGCTGCTTGGTTGAATGGGCAGACGGTTGTTTGCACTGATCACATTTTGACGGGAGTCCGAATTTCATTATAGGCACAGATATTACAATGCACTGCAACTAGTCTGACTGCCAGACCATTATTCTGGAATCAACAGCCAAACCTGTCTCCGCTCCGCGGACGGCCTCTGCTTCGTAGGGGGAGTCTGAAATTCAGACTACACTGCAACATGCCTGGAAACTTACCATGGTGTGTCCAGTTTGCAATAAACTTATATTTTTTTTTAATCATTAGCATTCCCATCCATGTGATTGCAGTCGAACGAAATACAAAAGTAACTACAGGCGGTATAGCTTGTGAGTGAAAGGACAACGGTTATGACAAACTTGTTTAAATTTCTTCAACTGATCATCACATCGGCCTAATATTTTAAAGGCAAGTGCCACCCTGATCTCAAGTTGATTTAATAGAAGCAGAAAAAAGTTTGACGAAAATCTACCAAAGAATGACGGAGTTATGGACTTTCAAAGTTTTAATTTTGTGACGTCACATTATGAGCAGCTCCCCATATGTCGTGTAATATTTATGAAATAAATTACCACCTTTTTTTAATTGATTCATGATAATTGATATTTTTTTCATAGTAGCATGTATGAAATAATGTTTCTAATTATATATTGAATGCACATGTAACATCATTTTCAATTTTCTGAGAAAATGGCACTTTATGGAATTATTGATATTAATATTATTAATATGTTTCTCTCATTGTTCTGCATTTATCAAAACCATCTTGACGCCAGGGCGGACCTTGTTTTTAAATGACAACCCTGACACCCTCGAACCAAGAAATAATGTTCATATAGACTGTTATACCAATTAGAACTTTGTGTTTTGTGTTTACAAGCCTGAGGTGAAAAAGGTTCATCTACGCATTCTTTACAATCTTCGAGAAGTCCAGAAAGGTCAGTGTAGAACCAAGTTCTTAAAATCGTTTCGAGAACCGTTAACATTACTTTGAAACTTCTAAACGGCTCAAACAAGAAGATCGACCGGGGGCAAACCCTGAAAACATATTATTACAATAATGGCTAATATCTCATTAAATTATTACTCCACGGAAAAGTGGCCGTTTTGACCCTCATTCCATCAGGTTTGCTTTTGACAGCATATTCCATCCATTTCGCTCTAAGCCGAAAATGAATGAATGAATAGATAAATAAACAAATAGACGGATAAATAAATGAATGAATGAATGAATAAATAAATAAATAAATAAATAAATACATGAATACATACATAAATGAATACGTAAATAAATAAATAAATAAATAAACAAATAAATAAATAAATAAATAAAAATAATTTAATAAATAAAAAAGTCGTTCCAGAAGAGAATTTTGGAAAATCCCAGTGAAATTTTTAATATCATGACAGAAAGCACTATCTTTCACATCATAATCCCGCTCACAAATCACTAGGCAACAAAGTAACTCCAGTAGCAGGAGGGTTAAATCGCGATCCACACGTTGTTCTCTTGACGATCGACAACGTAGTTTAGCGGCTGCTAATTGAACAGCTATGTACATGTATACATGTCACAACCTGATCAGTTGTCTCTACGTCTCGTGTGGGTGCCCCATCAGCTATAAATTAAAACGTATCCTACAGAATTGACAATTGCTCCTGGAGGAATACAGGAACATTATCGGATGTAATTGAATATCCCTCGTGGACACCTAGTTTTTCTTCTTCAGTCGAGTTCTCCTCGCAAGACTTCCTCGGGGGGACATGACTACATATATTTAAGGATGCATGTAAATGTTGTGTTTTCTCGAGCTTCGGGCGACACATCTTTCACCAAACAACACGTCCGCATCTGTCATATCTGCACGGAGATTCACCGTCAAAGTCTGACTGGAAGTATGCACAGTCAGACTCAGCAAATGTTATAACCAGCTCAAACACACCGCCTCAACGTTGCACACTTGTCGTTTTAATTTTGCGTCCTCGTGGATTCTGAAATTATGTACACTAATGACATTGATCAAGAAACTGCACTTGATCGTAATTCACCGCCGGAGGGCCGAAAGTAATTGTATTATTTTGTACCGCTTTGCTCGCAGCAATTTCAGACGGAATCCCATTATTTTCTAGCCCGTTTCTTTATTCGGCGATGTGATAAGATAAGTTTGCCCGGTTCAATAAAGTAAATATTTGGGATCAAGCAATGCGAGTTGCATAATTAAATACTATCGGCACGGTCGACATAAGCGGTCCCATCTTGCATGCGAACACGTACGCGTGTCCCCGGTCCAACGGGTTCCCAGTATACTGTTTATTGTACCAAGTTACTCGAAAAATATTGTTTCTATTCCACATAATATAAAAATTAAATCAGGCGCGCGCTATAAATATTGAATTCTAAATTCTGCGGGCTCTTTCGATAGCAGGAATCACCAAACAGATCGGATTTAATTTTATTCGTCTGTTGGTCATTTACAACTCAAACAGTCCGAGCAAAAGATCACAATACCTTATCACGCAAAGCAACGTATCGATAGGAAAACGCGATGGAATCCCCCAAACTCCTCAGTCTGGATTCATAAAAGGTAAATCAAATGTCAAGATAATTACTTAAGTGTTTATGATGTGTATCTCGAAGATGAAAACATCATGATTTAGTAAGGATGTTTATGCGTTTCAGTTTATGTCTGTAAATGTTGAAACCATGTGAAAAAGTGAAATAAATAAATAGATAAATAAATGAATAAATGTACAAGTAAATAAATGAATGAATGAATGAATGAATAAATAAATAAATATATAAACAAATAAACAAATAAATAAGTAAATAAATAAACAAGTAAAAAATAAAATAAATAAATATAAATGGTGTGTGATAAAAGTCTGTCACTTTATCAAACTTATCAAACATACGCAATTTTCCGATTTTCATCGCGGTCGTCTAAATTTTTGACATTTTAAAACTTTTTGCCCTCCCTCCATCCGAAAATGGATTGATGCCCCTGTTTTAGATGAAAAACGGAGGTTTAGAAGCAACACTCACTTCATTATACGACGAATCACTATACGATCTTTACTTTTGTCCGTTGTTTGTGTTTGTTCTAGTTTAGCGAGACACTATTCATCGGTCTCCATTGATCAGCATCGTTGGCATCCTTTATCCAGCAGGTCTACATAATCTCTCTGGAGGTTGTGCATCGTAATTATAACAAAACACCCATGAATCGTGTCGACAAATGATACAAAAACAGAACGCACGAGTTTGTCGCGCTTGTACGTTCAAGTCCGAGTCTGTGCCTCTCCTTTAAACGCGCTCACAAGAAGATACAAAATGACGAAACTAAGGCATCTTTAAGGGAGTAGCATGATTGGAAGTACACCTCAATGTGCGACACAATGCTTACCAAATCAAGTATACTATTTGAAGTTTATGCTATGAAAATTTCATAGTCGTACATTTCTTCTTTGTTGTATAAATATTATCAGAAAAATGCTGTGACAGTGAAGCTTTCTATGGGATCAATTTCTATCGGGGCCGAAGATTAATTTAATACTGGTAATTTAATGATCATTTCTCCTCAAGTAAACGAATCCTTGTCAAATCCTTCCAGCTGGAATTATGTATACATCATAATTGATATATGTTTCAACTCACTTGGTTCGTGTGGCATTTTTGACTTCTCCCAATCATGTTACTACCCTTTAAAGGCAGGGGATCTCTTTTGCATGCCTAAAAATTAACATTGTGTAAATACAATGGCATTTAGGAGAAAATGCCATCTGGGAACCTTTAGGAAAATAATATAGCTAGAAACTCAGTTTTAGTTGAATTATAGTGACCGTTAGACCCTGATTTGAATTTTTTCTCGTGAGAAAAAAATCCTACCATAGAACGTACACTAAACGGCTATTATTTTTCTTTCGCATTTTTCAGATTCTATGTAATAACTGAACCCCAAATTTCACAGACATGCCTTTCATTAATAGCCTAAGGGCATGGGCCATCCTTTCCTGGTCTGCGGGGATGTTTGCAAATGAGATCCACTGCCTTTAATCTTTTGCTACGTAGAAATAGATCACAACTGTTGTTTCAAGCCGGTGACAATAAGGAAATGTGGGACTCAATGGGTTGATACATCTTATATCTTAATTGACATTTTTAGTGCATAGTCAATGTTATACAAGGCAACAGTCAGATCGCGCTGTTTTTTCTATGCCGTCATTCGCAATGTGACGTTTCGTCAAAGTATAACCCTGAATGCGGCGGCACTTATTTTGATTTGCATCGCAAAATGTAGTTTTCCTTCCGTCTGTCAGGTCACATCAAAATGAAATAGAGATTTATGTCGTCTGCTGGTTTTACTTTAACCTTGGAAACGGAGCCTCATTATTTTAGACTTCTGAAGCCGCGGATCCATCCGTCATATTTGTCTCCGCAGCAGCATCGATACGTTTTTATAAAACGTCACTTTCAAGTTTAATCCGAATGCGAAGATCTATCGGTGTCCTTTCATTGGATGAAGAAAAGAACATCGAGCGGGAAAACATTGTGGTCCTACAGCAAACATAGGTGTTTTGCTACAAGAACGTCTTCTACGTGTATAATTAATATGTTTGCTATCTCGTATTGTCTGTGAAGTTTGTCTGGATAATATTGACACGCAATGTCAATTGTTACACGCATTTAATTTGGAGAAGGATCGCAAGCACGATAGGCGAATATCGAGGAAAATCGTACATACATTCATAGTCGTGTTGTAAGGGGTGAGCAATCAACAGTTGGATAACAAAATAATATCTCGTCCGAAAGATATGATACAGTTTAACAACCCTTTAAACAACCCTTCAATTTTTAAACAACCTTTGTGGAAATGTACATGTACATACACACATACACACATGCATGCACACACACATAAACATACACACACACACACACACACACACACACACACACACACACACACACACACACACACACACACACACACACACACACACA
>JZLH01S0186396.1:13262-26449 GCA_001188425.1 Eucidaris tribuloides | reverse complement strand
CACACACACACACACACACACACACACACACACACACACACACACACACACACACACACACACACACACACACACACACACACACACACACACACACACACACACGCACCCCTCCCCACACACACACAGTAAAGCATACGTACATGTAGGTACACACACAATCGCGTGCTGCTTTGACAATTTTACCGTTCAGCTTTCGGAAGATAGGAATAAGAGTCAGATAAATATATGAAATACTAAGCAGCTTTCAAAAGGGATTTATGTACATACAATGGGCTTGCTATACTTTAAGCATTGTCAGAATGAAAAGTAAACTTAAAGGTAAATGACATGATGGGGGTAGTCCTCAACTTCAGGTAAACCTATTTTAGAATCAAGTAAACTATGCTGGGATTCTACTGTGAAAATTTTGTAGTCAAAAGTTGACTCATTTTAAACTAATGTCCATCAGTAGGCCTATGCCTTGTAACAGACAAATTTGTAGTGTAGCCTTCTATGGGGATTAAATCTATCGTGCCCCGATAAAATTAAACTGCTGGCCTGTTCATGCTTGATTCTCCATAAGTAAACAATCTCAAGACAAATCCTTCCAGCCAAGAGATCCACTCCAGCTGGTGTACATTTGGTTTATCTTTCAAACAGTTTGGTTCTAAAGACATTTTTATTTCTCCCAGTCATGTCACTGAGCTTTAATATTCTACTACACTTCGTAGTTTTACAGTATTTATTAATTTGGAAAATAGGTGCATATAAATTTGTTGTTCTTCAAAGCTATGATGCGTTATCTGACAGGTCTTAAAAGTGAATTTCGACAGTTATGTGGCTCATGAACTACCTGATTAGTAACTACACTTCCGTCCTTAGATGTATGTCAGTAGATTCAAACTCGTATTCATATCAGTTCCTGCATGCACACCCACGTAGTAAATGCCAGGTAGATACATCCATGGGTAATGTGTGAAGTGAGTGTGGAAAGAGACCGAGTGTTAGAAGAATGCTAGTACACACCTTTGGGCCTTTCTCAATGTCATCACTAACTCCAATGGACGATGACTTGCAGTTTACATTACTCTAACTGATATAGACCCGGCTGATGAAACAAACTAGCCATTCCACTGCCGAGTATGTGTTAAATGATATCATGCGATCCCTAAATAGCATCTTGTTGTTTGATTGGTGGATTGAATATCACATGACCTTGGAAGGATTCCCATTGCACTCTCATGTTATTGTGGAGACACATCCTCTTTTCATCGGCCCATATAAACCGATTTTAAATGCGGCAACTTCATAAAAATTCTCAAAAATCAATTCAAGAAATGCACATTTCATATTTCTTTATCTTGTTTGTTATTTCATTTGATATTCAAAAGGAGAAACGCGACTATCCGACCACCGCACTGAACAAACACGTTAGGAAGATGTGGTTAAACCAAATTGCATTGAATATTCATTCGACAAAATTCTGAGTAAGTGCTAGAACCCATCTTGAGAAGGATGTAAATGAGGAATGATTATTTTCTCAGTGAGTTGATAATGTATATTGATTGTTTTAGGCAGAATGCCACCTTGAGTGATGTAAAAGCAATTAAAAATTAAATGTTATTTCTGGAAAATGCAAAGCAACCGAGAAATGGTGAAAGTAATGGTTGTGTGTGTGTGTGTGTGTGGGGGGGGGGTGGAAGATTACTTAACTGTGGTTTCAAAGAATAATATAAGAGCTATTCAGTGCGTATAAAAGTAGAGGGTTAACATCCCAACGTCAATTATTGCAGATATTTATAACTATAATATCTTTAACCTTAACTAGGGCCGGGGGGGGGGGGGGGGCTGAGAGGCCCCACTCGACGTTTCCCGCAATATGTTCGCAACGCGAAAAGCTCTCGCCGCGATGTTTCATGACTTTTTTCCTCCGAGTCTCTTGCATCTTTTAAGACCAAATTTGCGACGCCCGGATACACGGTGTCAAAGATACGCATTTTTGTACATGCATGTCGCACCAAAAAATGCTCAAAAACGTGATTTTGTGTACAATTTCAATACAAAATGTGGTCTCAGCCAAATATCATTAATGTATGAATATTTTTGCTTTTACTGATTCAAATTACTTAATTTTACGCTGTATATGTTCGCATAAGTGTCACCGACAAATTTCATTGAAAAAAAAACAATGAAAAACAAAACGTCGAAAAAACAAAGAAATACATACGATATTGCAAAAACAATAAAATACATAAGAAATTGACGTGATATCACAAATTTGTTCAAGTACATTTGCTAAGAATACCACAAAGGGTTTCTACACCAAAAATTAGCACATTTGGAGCTTTATTTTAGTGAATGAGAGCGAAAAGTATGATTTCACATATTAATTACGCATAAATTAGCAAAATTAACTAAAAACAATTTTCATGAAAAAATAACTATGCAATTTTGTAGATTAGGTCGCGGGCGACGTGTGTGCCAATTTTCGTCGCGATCACGCGGTCGACGTCCGAGATCTCAAGGGGGGCCTGCGAGCCCCCCCCCCCTCCGGCCATTTCATCTCCCAAAATATACTGGCCTAGTTAGGGTTAAAAACAGCATTTCTCGTTCCAATGATACCTCACTCGCTTCACTGGTGTCACGTATGACCGTGTACATTACCCTTGTCAAATCATACCTTTTGCAAGTTTGGGCAAAAATCGCATAAAATGTGAAAATACCTCTCATCTCTAAAACAGTGTCTTCGGTCTTTCATTCATTGACGAAAACTTGCAAACTTTGTGATTTGTCATTGTTCTCTTCAAGAGCAATGTGCTCGGTCAACCATACCACCAGAGATGCGTGTGAGGTATCAATACATAGAGAAAACATTGCTCTTTATGGGTATTACATTTGTAAATCCTTATGATAAATCCTTATGATCAGTTGGAAATATTTTGCCTTTTTTGATACACACTGTACAGGCGTTCGTAGTCTTGTAGGACCCTGATTATTTATTTATTTTGTTAGCAGAGAGACTCGACATTGATGGTATCCAAATAGACACTGCGCAGATGCAAAGAGAGATAGCGTAGTATCTACAAACATGAGTAGAGGCGGAGATGTACAGAAACGCTGAGATTGGAAGCGAGGGTGAGATAGCTAAAGAAGCGCTACGCGCCATATCTTTATTTGAAATCTGTCATTCATCATTACGACCAACAAACTGTCGCTGCAGCGACTCTGCGTCAAACAGTGGTTGGCATAATTCTTTATCTAATCGTATACAAAACTTACCTATGTAGATTTATGAGGAGTTATCACACTCGTCTGCAAGTATACATGTATTCCAGCAATACTTGTCACATTTACTTTTTGTGCGTGAGTTTTGGTTTATTACAGGGGAAAGCAATTTATTTATATTCGAAGCGTATTGATCGGTCATATTTATCATCGAAAACTTAGATTGAAATATTTGAAAAAAAATGTTATTAGTAGTGCCCTCTGGCAGTTCCGGTCGATATTAGGTCAACATAATATGCATGTATACGGTTGAAGAACTTGGGAAATGTTTTTGTTGGAACATAGACAACAACACCGCGGGGAAATCAAAGTAATAAAGCAAGAACTCAAAACAAAGGGAAGAAAAAAAATGTTTAAAGAGATAAGACGTTATAAACTCCATCCGGGTATCATAAAATACAGAAAGAGAGTACGACATACGACGATATACAGGTATCCCGTTATTCCCTTTTGAATTAATGCGTCAGTTATATACGATGAACTATATTGAAATTATTACACGTGTCTAAATTAAGTCAAAGTACTCATTTGGTTCTATTGGAGGTGAACAACAAAGAATGCAATTTTGTGTTCAAAATCCAAAACATAATTAACAGCCTTACTTTCTGAAATCCGACAAGCTGTATCGGTTAGCTCTCCCCTACCGCACTAAAGTCGGATTCAAACCTCATAAACAATTCATTGTTGTGATTTTGATCAAACTTACATAACGGTAAAATGCATTGCAACAATGGAAAAAACAGTTCCATGTTTGTGCCATGCTACGGTAATTTACTAATTCATTCTAGATTCTAGATGATTTATTTATTTATTGCATTATTTTGTGTTGGAATCTGTTGTTTTTGCTGGTAATACATCCAGGAGAAAATTATTCAGCAAGTATTTCGAAGTACTTACCTTCACACGTTTACTACCTGATCTGCCGATATTGTTTACGTTTTCACGACCATGACGGATTAAAAAAAAGTGGTTATTTCCCCCGTTATTTCTTCATCAATATCTCTCGGAAAAACTTCTCTCCGCATGTCGCAAGTAATCGCAAACAAGCGGTTAAATTGTTATGCATATCCTGCAGTTTGTTCTCTTTTACGCAAGATTATACGAAAAGTTTGGTCACAAAACGCGCTAACTCAATTTCCACCAAATTGAGTTATTAACATCAACATATTTACCACCAACTTACCTCGCGATAGTGTAACATTTGAAGCCAAAATGACACAAGGAAATAAGAAATATCTCGGGTTTTATTTTTATTTTTCCATACACTGTAAAAATACTCTCATGTATAAACACTCTTATGAACACTTTTCTGTAACACCTTACAGACACTTGAACACGTTTATCTGGAAATCATTAACACTTTTAGAAATGTTGTGTGTCACCTACAAGATATCAAAAGTTCATGTTTATTTCTGAAACACTTCATAAACACTTGAAAATGTTTCATAAACACGTTTACGTGTTTAGGTGTTGAAAATCATCAACGTGTCAACAAACATTTTGGTGAAGATCTAAACACTTACGTGACGCGTTTATGATTTTAAACACCTAAATACCTACACGTGTTTATGATTTCATATTAAACGTTTTTAAGTTTTTACGAAGTGTTCCAGAAATAAACACGAACTTTATATAATATATACGTGATACACAGAATTTCTAACTAAAAGTGTTTATAATATAACGTCTTATTTATCCAGGGTAGCCACTTCAGTCTGATAGACTGCTCTTCCAGCGGGCCCTGCATAACATAAAATGTTATTATCACCCTTCTCTGTTCTAGAATGATGAGCGCCTGGCTAGAAAGCAGAAGGCACCATTTTTAAAAGTCTTTGGTATGACCCGGCCGGGGCTCGAAACCGCGACCACGTGAGGCGGACGCTCTATCCACTAAGCCATGAGATAAACAAGTTTAAGCGTTAATAAAGTTTTATACAGAAAAGTGTTTATAAAAGTGTTAAGTATTATTTTTTGCAGTGTAGGTGCGTGTACAAAAAAATTGCATTTTCTCCAAAGTTACCAAAGTGGAGTTAACCCGTTTTGCAATCAAACTCTTGATATACACATCGATGAAGAGGTTACTGTGACGTTATCACAGCTGGCAAAACAATCGAAGCCCAGTTCGATCGAATCTCGGATGTTTTAATCTTCGGTGCTGGTGGAGATCTTTATCCGAGTCTTAGATTTTGGCGCCAAATTACCGTCTGTCAATTGACAGCAATAAATTCTGGAAGAATACAGGTGCAAGTTTCCATTAGGCCTACTTATGAAGTCACTATCGACTAAATCGACAGCGAGGCTGATTACAGGTACACAAACGCATCGGTTAGTGAAAGTGATAGCGTCTTCGTTGAAAGTATCCGATCCATGGACGTTGATATGTATGGATGCAAAATATAATCGACCTCTTTGGTATCTGTTTCTTTTTTGGTTTTCTTGCGTAAGGTGTTTTTGATGTTATACAAGAACCTGTCATGATACACTCTATTGCAAAGTTTATGGTAAATTACCAACACGTGATTTTTTTTTAAATGGGTTTTATACTGTTTTACTATATATTGATGTTTTTTAGCCAGCAAATTATCATTTTTCATGAAAAATACCGTACAAAGTTAATGCAATGGATTTGTTCTGGCATGACGTCATAGACTTTTGGGCAGTATTGCATGTAGAGAGGGCGATAAACAGATTTGTTCAATTTATTGAAAAAATAATATCTCTTGAATAATTCTGATTAACTAAATTTGTTCAAACTTTCAATGCTAGATTTTTAAAAATGATCTCGATTCACTAAATCTTTGTTAATGGCCCGGGGGATTCTCCTTTAATGTGGCATGCGAGGGGCAAATTAGCACAAATATCATTAAAGGCATTGGGTAACATTTACCACAGTTAAAAAAATGAGCTACATAATCATCCATGCTCCAAGTGTCTTTCATAAGGTCTAAAAATGAAGCCCTGAAAAAAAATGTATTTCAAAATGATGATTTAGTGCTTTAAAAAATTGAAAATCGTAAGTTGACCGGATTCACCTGCCCATTTCCTCCCATAGACTTACTGTGTGTAGATCTATGCTATTTTCTACTCGTCCCGAGTATTAATTGTTTATTCATTCATATCTTGCCAGTGGCAGCATAAATATCCAATCTTTTGTATTCTAGGGTGTTTAATTGTCCATTTGAACACTACTATGTAGCTCAGATATCAAAATTTAACAATTTTTTTTTAATTGAAGCTCCACAATGTTAGCCTATCACTTTAAACTGTTAGGAAAAGATCGTCGTGTTAGCGACTGATAAGATATTTTGATGCGATGTGCGTGAGTAACTTGATAAAATAACCGGAATGCGCAGGAAAGAGCACTGCAGGTATTGACGCGCTCCACATGCAGGAGGAAGGATTGGGTAACATCCAATATTATTTTGGATATTTTTGAAAACTAAGAAAAAAAATAACTTGACATTTATTAGGTAATCCAAATGCATTTGCTTAACATTGTGGAGGTCCCATTTGAAAAAACAAAACAAAACATGTTAAAGTTTGATAACTATACGCAGGATAGTGTTTGAATGGAGACATAAAAACACCCTAGAGCACAGACATGTAGGCAGTTATGCTGTCATTAGCAAATTACATAAATATTGGCACATTAAGTAATGTCAGTCTTGGGGGGGGGGGGTGGGAATGGTTGTTCATTGACTTTCAGGTTTTGAACCCTCCTCTCTCCAGAACTTCGTTTTGAAACCTTATAGAGACACCAGCATCAAGGGGATCATGAAGCTCATATTTTTGCAAAAAAAAAAAATGAAAACATTGTCAAGCGATGTCTTTTATAATCATCCAGTCATTAGCTTTGATTTGTAATGAGTTTTTTTTTCGTGTCATAAATGTTGACGTGACATTGCAATAGTACATGGATGTCATGTAGTGACGTAACACATAACACAATCAACGTGCGAGCTATGTCGATACAAGCCCCCAACAAGGCCTAAAAGATCGATACATGATCGATGTAATTCCTCTATCGCATTGTTCAAATCATCAGTCTATGCAATATCATATTTACTGGTCAGTATATTTATCATGTACAGCAGAATGAGAAGTGGTGGACTTGGCGTTTAAAGATCCTTCACAGGTTGAGTTCTCGATTTGCCAATATGTTAGGAAATCACTGTACGAACCTGCAGACCGTAAGAATTTGTTGCAAGATTGCTACAATAACGTGGGGTTTCATTTTACTCAGACTATCCGTTACTGAGATGTTACAGAAACTGTATTTTACAAAGGCGTCGATTCATCTGAATTCTTCTGGGGAAGGACTTGTACTTAACCCATCTGGACTCTTTAATGTCAAATTTAAATCCTGTTCTGATTAGTGAGTTTACCCTGATACAGTCAGAAATTAGCTTTAGTTATACATTTAACAAACATTTTAAGCCAAGTTTGTCCCCCTTTCTTATCTTTATAATATATTCAGGTCACATTTTAGCTAAAATTCTGTAACAGAAACCGATGTCGAAGCAGAGAGATCATTCTGTACTATTAAAGACCGTTGGTGGCGTCATAATCAGTCGGTCTTGTTTTCACTTTAAAGAGTTAGACGTTTAACCGATAACACTCTGGTAGTGGGAACGAGTTACTTTCGAAGCGAGTCCGCGAGTTAAACACTTGAGAGTAGAATTGATTTATCAGACAATTCGTGGTGGTGACGTCATGCTGAAACAATGGCGACTGCATTGCGTGTATTTGTTGTTCTATCTATCTATCTATCTATCTATCTATCTATCTATCTATCTATCTATCTATCCTATCTATCTATCTATCTATCTATCTATCTATCTATCTATCTATCCTATCTATCTATCTATCTATCTATCTATCTATCTATCTATCTATCTACCTATCTACACAATTACATATACAGATGTTTACAATTATTTGTAAGCTCATCAGTTTTACATAATGTCATTGGGCACTAATGATTTCTTCGAAGAAACGGTACAATGTAAAAGGTACTTGACCCCAGATGGCCGAAGGGTTTTAAGGAGGCGATTTGTTGTTCGTTCCTCGATGTTCTGTCAGGCGTTACATCTGACACATCTTGCTTCAAGACACATTCGTGCAGACGTATCGGGCGACGCATAGCTACATTCTTCCTAAATATCAGCGGGTCACACGAGTCTCTAATATACCCCTCCTTAATCAATTACACATATCCCGAACTCATGTATGTTTCAAGACGATATGTTACCGACAATAAGATAATGAAACAGCTGCTCACTGTCATATTTCGCGCGTCTTACTAAAAATGGGATTTCTATCAACATGAAGCCCAGAAGCCCTGCACTGCTGTCTGTCCATCTGGCCGAATGGCATCGATAGTTTGTTTCATTGATGCGTCTGACGAACTAACATTGTTTGTTTGTTGGTTGGTTTTATTTCCGTAATCATAAATAAAAATGCGATTCATAGTAGCAAAACTATTATGGTATAGCTACGGCGGATAGCCCATTTTAGCGGCAAGTTGCAGTAAGTACCGTAAGAACAAAACGTCTTATACACGAGATGGAAAACCATATTTACATTTTTCATTTAAAATGCATTTTGCGATGATTTGATAAATCTCAGTTAAACGGCCCCAGAAACCAATCAAACTGAAAATAACATTCAACTTTATTCTACAAGATTTGTTTACGAAGATTTCGATATAGGCAGTGGTTTTTCTCACAAATGGATCATTAAGCTGAATTAAGTTTTCAAAATCAACTCTCCGAAACGGGCCGAAAAAGGCGAGACGGTCCGAGAATTAGCCGAGGCGCGGTGACGTCACAACAAGAACTCCCATTCGCTACCGATATATTTACACACACGCATTTAGAACGTTCTTCGTATTTATTTTTTTTCGGATTTTCTCAAAAGTTTCTCGAATGCTAGTTGAAAATGGCAGAAGATCAACGAGCAGAGCATCAGAAGAAGAAAGCCTACGCTGAAGAAGCGGGAAGTGAAATGGAGAGTGAAGAAGGAGAGATTGAAGAGGGTTTGAGATGGAGTTCAGGAGGCCCGACCATCGCGAACGTGCAGCCGTACAATACGCAGCCTGGCCTGGACGCCGACGAAGCGGCGGAGGCAGACATTGTCCGTCGGCGTGGGCCTGAAGCTGATGAAGACATCGAAAACAGACTAGGCAAACAACACTGGTAAGTTTAAAATAATCAGGCTTTTTGTTGTTGAATTCATTTGGTGGATGGTCAGAATGGAAGTCATAGTCTACCTAGACTTAGTGGAAAAGTCTCGACCTAACCTTTATAGAGTTATGTCGGTTAGATCTAAATTAACAGTTAGATCTAACGTTAGTCACTAGTGCCAACTTGTGTCTAGCCTGGTGCATTATACACAAACAACAAGAAAAAGAAGATGATACATGATCATGACTGAGTTTGACATGTCAATTGTAATTTGTAGTTGCACCCCACGGTAGACCTAGTCCTAGGCCAGGGCCGTTAGGCCTAGACCAATAAATATGTCTCTAATTTGTGGGCCTAGCCAGTCCGCTCGCGTTATCTTCACTTCAGCTGTCCAAATCCGTTTCATATGCTCGTCTTTTCGGAAGTTGTGAATACTTATACCTTCCTTGGTGGTATTGCTACATCCCGCAACCACACAGCGGGACGGCATTTTGAATTTCAACGCAAATTGACAAATTTCGAATAAACTTTATCGCTGCCTAGCCCTAAGACCTGCACAATTTCCCACAAAGTAGAGACAGAGAAAGTGAACAATACGCATTGTCCGTGTGTACCCTGTGTTTGATTGCATATAACCTACTTGGACTGCTTGGGTGGCATGTCAAAAATGTAAGCAAGAACCAGAAGAGTTTAAATACCGTACACTATATCCTGACTCAACTTTGATTCAAACTTGAATATATCCGTCTTTACACACGTACACAGATACACACCTACACACCTATACACCTATACACATGCACATACATACATATACACATACAAATGTACACAGATACATACACAGGCTACATACATACACACATACATACATACATACATACACACAAACAAATGTACAAAGATACATACATCAGGCTACATACATACACACATACATACATACATACATACACACAAACAAATGCTACATACATTCATACATACATACATACATACATACATATATACATACATACGGACAACACACCTCCACACCTCCCCACCTCCACTGATATACATACACACAGACACATACACACATGCACACACTCACATAGTCATACACACATAACACAAACACATACACATACACATGCAATTACACACACATACTTTACAAACATTGATAATGTCAATACACACATGCATGTATACATATTTTACAAGCTTTGATAATGTGAATATTAATGTTTCTCGTGTGATCAGAAAGGGCCATTATCCTTCAGATAGCTATTCCGGAAATCGATGAATCAGCACTGTTCTTACTTCTCAGGGTATGCCACTGCTTCAGGTCACGGACAAGCGTGATGACGGATCACCCGGACATCTGCTAGCACACTTTGCACCTTGTCGAGTTTATTAGAGTCCAGTTTAAATGACCATCAGCGTTTTTCTTCCAGGTTATGATCCCCGGTTATGATCTCTTGCCCCGTGTTAACAAAAATAATTGCATCATTGACGACGGGATTCCATGATGACAATTAGCCATTGGGAATGAAAATGCTTCAAGTTTGTCTTCCTGGATATGTTTTTATTTGCAGCTACCTTCCTCCATTCCCGGTTCGATGAAGAGTGTCGAGAAAGAGTTTCAGCCTTCCTGTTTATAATAAAACTAGAGCAGTTCGACTGCGTGCAGTCGATGGGTATGCCTCCACAGTCCGCACTCCCATCCAATAAATTGAAAAGCTTCAAGTTACTATGGTATAGCAAGACCAATGAGATGAATAAGCCCATGTGACCTTTGTCCAAGTTACAGTAAAATCCAATAAGCAGTTCTTAAATTATCGCGACAATAAGCTCAATTCTGACATGAGGCCTTGTGACCTTTGACCTCTGACCTATCAACTCCAAAATCGAATCAGTAAATTGGTGCCTTATATTAGGTACTTCTCCCAAGTTACATCAAAATCGGACCAGTCATACTCAAGTTATCACAGTAATGAGCCCAAATCAGACATATTTAAGGCCCGGTGACCTTTGACCTTTCAACTCCGAAATATAATCAGTTCATTGGTGCTTCATAATACATACTTCACCCACGTTACATGAAAATTCGACTGGCCGTTCTCAAGTTATCGCGGTAACGAGCCCAAATCAAACATATTTTACATGTAGGCCCAGTGACCTTTGATCTTTCAGCTCCAAAATCTAATCAGTTCATTGGCGCCTTATAATACATACTTCACCCAAGTTACATCAAAATCCGACTAGCCGTTCTCAAGTTATCGTGGTAACGAGCGCAAATCAGAAATATTTTAGGCCCGGTGACCTTTGACCTTTGACCTTTCAGCTCCAATTGGTGCCTTATAATACATACTTCACCCAAGTTACAAGAAAATCCGACTAGCCGTTCTCAAATTATCGTGGTAACGAGCCCAAATCAGACATATTTTAGGCCCGGTGACCTTTGACCTTTGACCTTTCAGCTCCAAAATCTAATCAGTTCGTTGGTGCCTCATAATACATACTTCTTCCAAGTTACAAGAAAATCCGACTAGCCGTTCTCAAGTTATCGTGGTAACGAGGGCAAATCAGAAATATTTTAGGCCCGCTGACCTTTGACCTTTCAGCTCCAAATCCTAATCAGTTTCATTCGTCGCCTCATAATACATACTTCACCCAAGTTACAAGAAAATCCGACCTGCCGTTCTCAAATTATCGCGGTAACGAGCCCAAATCAGACATATTTTAGGCCCGGTGACCTTTGACCTTTGACCTTTCAGCTTCAAAATCTAACCAGTTCATTGGTACCTTATAGTACATACTTGGTCCTAGTTACATCAAAATCCGATAGGGGGTTCTTAAGTTATCGCGGTAATGAGAACCGGTAACGGACGGACAACCCGAAAACATGATGCCTCCGGCAACTTCGTTGTGGAGGCATAAAAAAAACAGTGAACCTACGTTAACAAATATTGGACTAATCTTATTTCTTTTAGAGCGCATGAGAGTATTCAAGCGAATCTTAAAGGGAAATGACAGAATTCAAAATGGTCCTTAATTTAGGACACATGATTGCACTAGAAATGAAAGTGTTCTGTTTAGGTTTCCTGCTGTTATAATTTCACAGTCAAACATTACCCTCTTTGCTGTACAAGTGCCGTTAGAACGTCTATGAAAAATTGTGCCTAGCTTTTTATGAGTTATTATAATTTTCATGCTTCAATTTAATGCTGGTAAACGCAATCTTTTTTCTACTCAAATAAATTCAAGACGAATCCTTCCAGTCTATATTATACAATCAAGTCAATGTATACGATGTGACATGTTTCAATTCATTCTTTCACTTTTTTTTTACTTCTCTCAATTATGTCACTGCCCTTTAATTGAATAAATTAATCAGAGAAATTTCTGTCATGCCAGTGCACATCCTTAAAGCGTTGATGTGATTATCAGCACCCTGTCACAGAGGATATTTTTACTTGACCTTCGCTGGTATAGGGTCACGAGAAATGGCATTGCCATCTGAAGAAGCTTTCGGGACTTGCTTGTACTTTACCTCGCAATTTTATTTGTCCCGACTCCTCACACGGTAAGGTGTGTAATAGCTCTTTGGATGTACTAATAATGACTATGTATTCATTAATTTTTAGCTGACTGACCTCTGGGCTTAGACATTACCTCTTCAGAACACACATACTGACCTAGACACACACAAACACACAGACACACATACATACATACATACATACA
>JZLH01S0186374.1:33340-53295 GCA_001188425.1 Eucidaris tribuloides | reverse complement strand
ACTGCCAATGGCAAGTTATGCATGAATAAACAATTAAAACTCGGGGCGAGTTTAAATAGCCTAGGTGTACACACAGTAAGTCTATGGGAGAAAATGGGCAGGTGAATCCGATCAACTTACGATTTTCACTTTTTTAAAGCACTAAATAATCATTTTGAAAAACAGCTTTTTTCAGGGCGTCATTTTTAGACCTTATCAAAGACAATGGTAGCATGGGGAATCATGTAGTTCAGATTTTTTTAACTGCGGTAAATGTTCGCCAATACCTTTAAGATCGGTCTACCGGACCCTTTTCAATATTCCTTCTGCCAGACCCTTGGTCTATTCCAAAAATATCATCCTATTATTTTACCTGTTCGACAATCGATGAAGAGACAGGCACAATTGGTGCCGCAAACGCACAAACTCAATATGCATAATTCCTAAGTTGCTGGTCTGTGTGAACCGTGTATATGCTACTACGTTAAATTTGAAGCATAGCGCAGCTACCCTCTGTCTGAACTCCTGTTTACTTAATTCTACACAAAAATCATGTATATTATATTATATTAACAGAACAAATATGATTTCAACTTACATTTGAAGAATTTAGGGAGGGTGAGCTACGAATTTCAATAGGCAAGCTATTCCACAGTTTTGGGGCGGCAATGGCAAATGCACGGTCCCCGAGAGTGATTTTTGTATTGCCATAGGGAATTTGAAATAACAAATGTATCTGTGGAACTGCCCAGGCTATGACTGTGCGACTGGACTTTGACTTGAAGCAGTGCTGTTATGTAACTAGGAGCATAGCCACATAAGGATTTATACACAACTAACAAAATTTTGAAGGAGATTCTTTGACGTATTGGCAACCAATGGAGTTCTATAAGAAGAGGTGCACTATATAACTTATTTGATAATGGCAAAATTTGCAGATAAATAGGCTATTATGCAAATTCAAAGTCTCACAAAAACAAATTTTTAAATGATATTGTGACACAAAATTGCTATGAAAAACAAAATCACCTGATGTGGTTTCATGTTATAGATAATTGAATTCCCTCACAGTATACCATATTTACGGTTAAAGGAGGTTTCATTAAAATTAGAACAAATTATATTTTCCTTGAAAAAGAGAAACATTGAACCAAATTAAGGTGTAAATGAAAGATTTTTCAAACGAAGATTGTTTTTATTTATTCAATTCAAAATGCCCCGCTAAAGCAATAACTTACCAAGACGAACTGACAACCGGAAACTGGAGGATAGACTGAATGCAACCGCAGCACAATGTAATAATGAGTTCCTTCAACACACCGCAGTCCCTCTAAATATCTTCTGGACTAAACTATTACAACTAAAGGGGTGATAGTGTATTTTTGTGGCCGTGAACCTTTGTCCGTGAATGTGTGTGCGTTGTATTCGATTGTATGAAGTGCTAGTTTCCAAAAAGGGGGCAGATCCATTGTTTGTTCATCACATGTGACCTTTTTACCAAAATGCAGATAATTTAAGTAGCTCTATGAGATGACACAATGTGAAGAAAAAATGTCCACCCAAAAGTGGTAAAAATGACCTAGATTCTTTTTAAAGACGTACTTCCATTTTAATTTATTTCCAAAAGGGACTCATTCCAAAACATGAAAATTACAACAAATATACAAAGTAACTCACATTTTGTCAAAGTGTGATTTACATTCGCATTGTGGTATTCTTTGTTAGGTTAAGCTCGTTTCACACAGAAATATTGCAATACGGGTGAATTACAAAAACTAATTTTTGCGAGAATGATATTGGATCTACTCCTTTTTCAAATATATAAACTAGAGTTTATTTCCAAAAGGGGTTCATCCATTATTCATCAAATTGATTTTTTTTGCCAAAATCCATATACAATGTTAGTAGCTTTCAGTGTTGGGTCCGAGACAGTTTCAGCCGAGACGAGACGAGACCGAGACAATTAGCGTTCGAGACCGAGACACTTGTTTTTAGAATCAGCCGAGACGAGACCGAGACCGAAACAATTACCTTCGAGACCGAGACGAGACCGAGACATTAATGCCCGAGACAGTAAACGGGACACTAGTTATTTCTATGCAATGCACACACTTTCTTCCATTTTCCTACATACCTGATTGCAATTACAGACTACTGCAAGTTCATTCCTGATATCATTCATCGTGTCATCATCATTACATTCATATTCATATTCATTGTATCATCATCATCATCATCATCATCATCGTCGTCGTCGTCGTCGTCGTCGTCATCATAATCATAATTTCATAATCATGGAAGATGAGAGCGGGCGTGGGGGGGGGGGTGCACCTGGCGGGGACCATTGCCTAACGTGAATATGTCATTGTAGTAAGTAGCCTATACGTCGGGGTGAAGGCTGAAAAGTAAAGACCAAAGTTTCTGGCTTGTGGATTTTCCATGGAAATCACGGAATTCGAGGTATAATGCGGAAAACAGCATTTTGAACAAAAATGAAAAAAAAAAATATGCCTCAAAATTCCACCCGAAGTAAAATAAAAAATATTTATGGAATATAACTGAATTTACCAAAAAGATACTTGATGAAGCCCCCCCCCCGAAAAAAAAAAATACTATATATATATATATAATAATAAATAAATAAATAAATAAATAAATAAATAAATAAATAAATAAATAAATAAATAAATAAAATAAAAAATAAAAAAAATAAAAAAATAAAAAAATAAAAAAAAATCATGCGTTACTTACTTGCAAATATTTCCCCAAACATGAATCAAAAACCGCCATGGGCCTAGTAAGCTTGATGTTTTTTTTGTGATTTTTACCAACACAAATTTGAAGTCGGAAAACTGCTAAATAACACAACGGAGAAAAACGGAATTGGATATTTATGAAACGGAGAAAAACGGAATATGACATTTGTAAATTGGAAAACTTTAACTATGGCCTGCTTACTGAAAAAAGCGTACATGATCATGGGCAGTTGTTGATTGCAACCGCGTACTCTGTGCGTTTGTTGCGACCATTCAAGGAAAGGCACGGGGGGCGTTGCGTGAGGATGTTATCCAGTATCTGCCCATTGTAAATGGAGGGTGGTAAGAGCGACTGCATCCACATTGTAAAAAAATGGGGGTAATGGGCGACCTGAGTACCTCAACTTCCTCAGCCCTCCCCTCCCCCACACACACCACATAACACACACAAGCTGACAGACACAGACACAGACACACACACACTACACACACACACACAACACTACACACACACACACACACACCACACACAAGATGTTTGCACTAGTATTGCCAAAATTAATTTTCGTTGCTGAGATTGACCTTATATTTTTGTATTTTTCTGTCTTCTTTGACATTGGAGCTTGAAACCGTGATAACAGAAACCTCGCGAGGCCATCTATCAGTAAAACAAGACGCGTAAAAAGCGGTTTGTTTTATTATGACGGCGGACGATGTATAGTGACCGCTACAGTGAAGGGTTTATGGAAAAATCATGAAAAGGGCATACTATCTTAACAGTTAAGGTTTTAACTTGAAAGGGTAATCTTTTCAGACTTGACTACTTGGTTAGGGTATATTCACAGAATGTTACTATTAAAAGCCACACCCAAATTATAAGAGTCTGCTCTTTGTTATTAAGGTATAATCATATACCTTAATCGAGCTAAATACATTAACCCTTTGATGCACTTTAATGTTAAACACCTAGCCGAAAAATCTCGGGGTTCCCCCCCCCTGCAGATTTTTCAATCATTAATTAATTTTAAAAAAACGGTAAAGACATTCAGAATCTATTATTGCAGGGTTATGACTTTGAAGGGATATAAGCTTTTAAAATAAAACAAATAATTCCCAAAACTAAACTTTGTTATATGGGATTCTTTTCAGATTTGAATCTTGTTTAGGGCGTATTCAACAGCAGGGTTAACTTTAACAAGGGTATCTTTTCAGACTCGGGAATACTTGTTTAACCTAAAAAGCCCAAGGGTGGGCACAATTGTGCCCCCCCCTACCAATTTTTTTTCCGCACACCACAATTCTTGTCGAATTTGCAATCAAACTTGAGTGACTTTTCCTAAAATTTTATGTAGCAACTTTTGTATGTGTATAGTCTTCCACGGGTTACCGTGAAATCGTGTTGCCATGGCAACCACATTTTTGAAGGTCATGTGCTGTCATTTTTTTGGTGGTTTTCTTTCAAATATTTTTTACTACAAATAGAAAGAGTTACTGCCACTTGTTTTTTCAAGTACTCTACTTGACATCAAATATGACTGAACATATGTTTCATCTTATTCAAAACATATTCAATACATTTCTTTTGTTTATTCTTTATTTTTGAGGGTAAAATGGCCCGCCAAAACAATAAAAACAATAAAAAAATATTTGAAATATTTTCCTTGCTTTTCCTTTATTTTCAAATTTTAGATTATCAGATTACAAGATTTGATGTATCAAAGTGCCAATTCCATTCAAAAAAGTTTACCAGAATGAATGAAAAAAATGCATTTCATTTAGCCAGTTATTTTAAACTCTTAGTTGGCACAAAACCAACAGTGCACTTGCAGTACCATTTGTACATATTCCCCACTATATGTTATCTGTAACACAAAAATGATGAGCCCCAAACAGCCAAAGTTTACTCAATAATACTTATTTTCTATCTTAAAATATGTGATCTTGTATATTTAGAGACAATCTAATCACTTGCTGAGTGGAAGACAAGGGATACTTAAAGACGAAAACAATTCGAAATATTCAACAAAATCCATTATTTTCTATGATATTTCATTAATTATTACAGGCTGCCAATAGCGCCCATGCTCGGTGACTTGAGAAATTTGATGGTTGCGTTTTTGTAGAGTTTGGCAGTTGACCTTTGCATTGTGTGACCAAATTGAGAAAAGTGACCTTGCTCAAAAAATTAAAGATTTTAGAGCAAGGGGGCCACAATGTGCCCCCTCTCGCGCGCCACGGAGAGCCAAAAATAGCTTGCCCGGCTTTTTTTAGGGGTTAAAGCATTCTGAAGCATTGACAGGTCCATATCACGCGCATGGTGTCCACCTTGTACATGAAAACAGTTTCCTCCGCCTAAAGTTTGGAAAACCTTTGTTCAACTAAAAGTAGAACCCAAAAAAAAAATATACAGACCGTATTTCAGGTATCCAACTCTTAATCTTCTAAACTCTTTGTATTCCAATTCCTGTGAGTTAGTGCAATTTTATGCTGTAAGGTCAGCAGAAATCTGAGAGTGACTTCGTCAAAATTGACTTCTCTTTATCAGTGAATCATAAGTCGCATGTCTCGGCCTACGCAGACCGAAAGACGAGACAATTAGACGTTCGAAGACACCGACAGACGAGACAGAGACCACCCAAACACTGTCTTTCGAACATGTCTCGAGACCGCAGAACACGTCTCGAGACAACCCCACTGCCGCTAGCTTTATAAACATGGCCCACTTGAAAATCCCACAAAAAAAGTAGAAAAAATGATGAAGAAAAATGATTTTATTTTAAAAAAAAAAAGAGCAAAAACAAGAGGTCCAATTACTTATGAAACAGGTTATTTCCAAGAGGGACTCACTAAAAACAAACGTGAGACAAAAAAAAAATATCAAAAACAATGAAAACATCCATTAAATTTAATTTACAGTGTAGGTCACATTCGCAAATCCTGTACGAAGTGTACTTTTTAGTTTACAGTTTAAGTAATATCATATAAGAAAACAAAATGCAATAAAAAAATGGCGAATTAAAGTATAAAAATAGGAATTAGTAAAACATAGATATTTCCCCATCTTGAAAGCAAACTCTTAAACACCGTATCTCCCTTACTCAAAAAGTATAATGCAACATACACTTTAACGCATACATTTTCGAGCTTGAAGGAGATGCTTTCTATATATGATGTCCTAATGAATTTATTATTGGAAAATAACAAATTACTTGAACAGAATCAATGAAATTTATTTTCCTTTCTTCTCCAAGCGCGGAGAGATTTATCAGAATGCACGGCGCACCACGACAGAGGGCCTGCGAAAAAATAAAAATCTAAATTATAATATTTTTCGCGCTCCCCACTTACCGGGTGAGGGTGTTAATTCACATTAGATTAGTAATCGGTTTTATTTCCAGTTGACACGGTTTGATTGGTTTTGGAAAGACTTCCGACAAACAAAAAAAGCTAATATGTTACTCTGACGCGGTCTAAGAGAAAGAAGACCACATCGCATCCTATCTTCATAAGACAGTGGTTAAGGATTATTTTAGACAAGACCTCTTTAAGTTATAATTTCTTATTCTTATTCTAAAGTCGCAGTTTACTATTGCAAATCATCCTAAAATTTACTGTCATGCGACTTTTCAGTACATTGGATTTAATGATGTGGCAGAGGAAGGCCCATCATCTATCAAATGTAGTAGCCTTCCTCCTCACCACTCGTGTTATGAAGATTTTGAGGCGCCTTGCTTGCTTCGCGAGGTTGTCGGTCTTTCTTTCTGAGACCGTTTCGCGAGGAACACAATGATATTTTTTTGTTTGTCTGCGTCCAACGCCTTTCCAAACCATTAAAAACTGTTTCCGTCTAAATATCATTGCCGGAATGGAACTGAATTGAATTGAAATGAATTGAAATTGAATTGATTGAACTGAAATGAACGTTAATATATGCCGAACCGAATCTATGATTGCTAGTGTGAACTAACGACCCCCCCCCATACCCCAATGTTAATTTGTTCCTAAATATATGTTCTAGCTCCCTCTGTCGTGGCTGGCCCACCTGCATTGATCAATCGTCATCCACCTGAATAAGAAAGGGGGAAAGATTTTTTATCCATTAATAAACTTCATGTTAGGACATCACCTTATCCGAGGATCCCTTCACTCAAAATTGCTTGCGTTATAATTCCCAGGGACTCTGCCTTTTGTCTCACATCCCTCACAGAGTTCCGTGCGGGGATCAGTTTCACGGGCCTCTCTAGCCAGATTTCATGCAGGTTTTCTTGGACTCTCTGCTTAACACTATTTTTGCGTCTGAACGTGGACAGTCAACAATAATTAAAATCCACCCCTTTTGTGTGTTTGTCTTGCCGTTGCGTTTTGTTTTATTTCCTGCGTTCAAACCAATACAAATTCAAATTTCAAAAAGTACAAATAATAACAAATTACAAAAGCTCACGCTTTTTTCAGTTATCCGAGTTATACCTCATCTGAAAGAGCAGACGTCTGCCCTGTCTGCTTTTTTCAGGATGAGTATAACTCATAACCTTAACGCTTATTAACCCTTTGGATGCTATAATGATAAAAATATGCCGTCAAAAATGTCGGGGGCGGGGTCCCCCCCCCCCTCCGAACATTTTCATAAATTCATATAAAAAAAAAAAGCTAAAGACATTCAGAATCTAATTATTGCAGGGGTTATGACTTTTGTGGGCATAAAACTTTCAATATAATCAAAAATTCCCAAAACTAAACTTAGGCTTTTAAAGACGGAAACCGATTGGTAATGTACAGTATTGAGTCTGTGAGAAATAAGAGAAACCTTAGCAGATATGGGATAAGATATTGATATATTGTACTTGCGGTATTTAATTGCTGCGGGGTCTAATCGGATTTCTTACACTCCCGAAAAACTGGGGGCTCGCCTTCCAGTCAAGTGGGTTGTATCAATTTATCGTGATGATTATTTTCCATACAAGTGTGTAATTTGCCAGTCTGAAATTACAAAAACGCCGGCAATTGCCAGGCATATTGACTAGACCTATTAGGCCTATACTTTTGTAATTAACGACAGCGTCAGGGTAGGTTTGGTAGATACAAGGATGCTGCAGGGCGCATATAGGGTTTTTTAAATTGTATTGGCGACATCACATGCAGGCATTGCGCCTATTAGCAGGATTTTTGAAATATTGTACGCGCTCATCGGAGGCCTCGAAACGGCTCGCCTCTATTAGTCAAGTGGTGGGTATGTGTATCTTTATTCGTGATACACGGCTCCTTGTTTGTCATTTGTGTTCTGGAATTACCAAAACCGCGAATGCCTGCATATGACTAGACTATCTAAGGCCTATTCTTGTAATTACAAACAAGGTCAGGTAGCGTTTCGTAGAACCAAGGCATGTGCAGGTGCCTGCTCGAAATCATTTTTGAACACACTCGTATGCGCGACATCACATGCTCAGGCATGCGCAGTATACGCAGGATTTTGAAAATCGCGGCCAAATCCAGGTTCTAATAATTTTTTCCCGTGGTCACTCCAGCGCCCGAAATCTCTGCTTGGCGGGTTGGGGGGGGGGGGGGGCCGCCGGGGTAGTGACGAAAAAAAAATTCTCCAGATCCCACGCGTCCAAATTTTTACCCGGCTCACACCAAATCGCCGATAACTCGCCTCAGCGAGGGGGAGGGCGCGGCTACGATTTTTTTTTCCAAATCCAAGGTTATAAATAGGGAGAAGGAGCCAAGCAACTTATTAAGGCCACTAAGTTAAGAAAAGAATATGACATTGGAGTATTGTGAGCATTATAGTACATGCGTGATAAAGACAGGCTATAATAAGCGGGTACTGTGCTGATACTCCATCACGCACGCGCCCTATAAATTAGTTATTTTGTGTTTATTTTACGTCATTTGCAAGTTTATCTTGGGACAAACTTGCAGAAACAGCTGTAGGGGGAGAGCTTATCGCCATTCAAACAGTTGCATTACATTACCACGGCGCGACTAACACCCACGTCGGGTGGCATGCATCGGTCATCACATGGTCAGATTCCAGTAACCTATTACACGTGCGATCTGCATGGTTAGGCAAGGGAACTTCCCCCAAAAAAAAAATTTTTTTTCGCGTGGACTTATCGTGTTACGTTGCTGGCCTCCTTCTCCCTGTTATTTTTTTCACGCCAACAAGCATTCGTGCGGGGCGACATTTGATATTGCTGTCTACCTTAAAATCGAGGGGCGGACATGTGCCCTGCCCCGCCGCTCTCCGTATCCGCCTGGCTCTCCGCGCCCTGAGGAGTGGAATCTCAAGATCAAAGCCAAAACAGTTGACGCTCTCACGATTACACCCCCATATCACGCACCCCTCGAGAGTCCGCGTGATGAACGCTAACTCTTACTAATCATCTGCAAAAGCAGTTGTGCTTAGATGCAAACACTCACGGGTGTTAATTCACCACACGCCCCTAGCGCTCCCTCAATACGCACGCCCAAAACCGCGCAGGTGTTGAAACTGCACTGTTGATGTGCTTAGAAGATTAATACCTGGCACTGTGGTTATTATGCGCACTGCAGCTCGCCCACCTCATTTTGACACTCGCTGCGTGTTAATCTCAACGATGACACTGCATAGTCTTCGCTCTCTTTCTCTTCTCGTCTTTGCGATAACCGTGGTGGGAATGACAACGCGGAAGAACATCCTGTATGTGTGTTATTGTATGTTCCCTTTGTGTCTATACTTAATTTTTTTTGCTAATCATTGTGCCTTTTTGTGTTTGCCGCGCGCAGGAAAGGCTCTTTTCTTTTTGTATGTGTGCGCTTTAGGTTGTGTGACTGGTGGTATGGGAAGTGTGGTGTCTCTACCTAGTGTTGGTGTGGTCTCCCAGAGCAAGGAGGTGACAGGGCGGAAGGGCCGGAGGCGGGGGGCAGAAGCGGAAGCAGCAAACAGAAGGAACAGGAACGAAGGAGGCCGAGGAGGGGTCCGGGAAGGACGGCAGGAGGTGGGGGCAGCGCAGAGGGCGGACGAAAAGGGGAGAGGAGGGCGGGGACAAAGGGGCACAGGGGAGAAAAAAGGGCAGCGGCCCCGGGGGTGAAACCGGGCACGGCAGGAGCAAGGGAGGGAGAAAAAGGGTGGAATGCAGAGAGGGGCGCGACCAAAGCGCAGGCGGCAGAGCAGGGCGCGAACCATCAAGGGAAAGACGGCAGGGGGGCGGCATGAGGAAAAATAGACGGGGCAAGGGGGGCCAGAAGGTGAGACGGAAGGGCAAGTGGAAAAAGGGGGCGGGGCGGCGTCAGGGAGAGACAGGGGCGGCGCACAGCGAGGGGGAGGGGCCGAGGAAAGGAAAGAAAAAGGGGGAAAAAGGGGGGAGGGGGCGGTCTGGTGCGTGTTGTCTCTGCGCTCTTCCTCTCTCTCTCCTTCTGCCGCGCGCGCGATATCTATGCTGTGCGAGTCGGGCAGCGTGCCGGGGGTTGTTTGCGGGCGTAGGTAATAAAAGGCGCTGGGTGTCGTTGGTCATAATAGGTCAGACGTGAGGGGGCCGGCGCCGAATATAGTTTGGCGGCGCGGCGAGCCGCGCGTAGCGACAGTGTGCTGCGCAAGTCGTTGGCGAGATGAGGATAGTGGAGCGGAGCCAGAATAACTTTGCACTGGGATAACAGCGCGCGACCAAAGAAAGAAGTCTGTGTTAGTGCAAACGGGGGGCCAAGACGGGACAATGCGGACACAACGCACGACACAGGCACGGTCCAAATATGACTGCTGTACGCACGCCGCAATGTATAGCACACGCTAAGATCTGGCTGTGGTTTCGGTTTGTGGTTTGTTGTTAAAGTTTTTCTTTGTTTTTTTGGGTTGTGGAATGTGATAAATCGTAGTCTATAGTCTGTGTCCACTGTGTGTGGTTTTTATGTTGGTGTTCGAATACATGTCCTCTTACGCTGTGATGGTGTATATGTGGAGCCCACTATCTGTGTGTATGTCTTAGGATGTGTTGTATATGTCTTTCTCTGTTATCTCTGGTTCTTCGTATCTATAGGATCTCTGTTGTCTGTGTATGTTGTGTCACACCGCGAGGGAGTGGAGGTGATGTGGTTGTATGTGGGTGTTGTATCTAATGGGCATATATTATATGTATGCTGTTTATATAATGTCGTCGATATGTGTAGTGTTGTCGTATATGATATCGTTCCTTATGATGTATATATGGGTGTATGTATTTCTGTGTGTGTGAGTACAGGTAGTGTTGTGGTTTGGGATTATGAGCCGGTGCTCAAGGTGGCTATCGAGTGTGATGCGTGTGTAATGATGCTGAATAATCTGCTGTGTATAGCGCGTGTCGGCAAGCGGCCGCTTGTGTGATGACCGATGTGTGGTTTTTTTTTTTTTAGCTATATGGTGTCAAAGGGCGCATGGAAAAGAAAGTACGCGGCAGTGACGTAATGGGGTCGGGGTGTAGGCGAAATAGACCGGCGGGAGGCGCGAAAAAGGGAGGGGACGCGGGAAGACAGGAGCGCCGGACGTACCGCCGGAGTGTGGGAACGAAGGGCGGCCTGCTGGGGGGGAGCGCGTGTGAAAGGATGGGGAGTGGGGAGAAAACACGCAGCGGCGATGTTGTGGAAAAGGAAGAGGGGTAGGGCAGCCCGTGTAATGGATGCGCGGGACGCGAGGGGCTAGGGCGGGCGGTCGAGGAGAACCGCTGCCGAGTGGGCAAGGCGGTCTTCGGGTGGCGAAATTGGAGTGCAGGGAATTCCCTGAGGAGCACGCGCAGGGGAATAACAGATGTGGCAGGCGCAAAGGGAGGAGAGCACGCAGAGTGGCAGAGGATGACGAGAGTGTAGGAAAGGACAAAAGGACACGAAAAAACACAATGGAAAGGAGACATGTGCAAAGAGAAATGTGGCGAAAAGAAGCATAGCAAAGGATGGACAGGAAGTGGAGGATGCGATAGAATGGAAGCAGAAAACAAATGACGGCGGTCGGAGCGGAAACGAAGGATCAAAACAAACGGACAGACAAGATAGACAGGTGAGAGACGAGTGCTGGAATATATCACACGCACCATCGAGAATGCGATCACACGAGGAAGGGCGAGCGAAGTATATAGTGGGCAGGGAAGCCGGGGAACGGACGTAGGGCCCCGGGGGTAAAGCCAAGAAAGTATGCATGGGATATGGATAATGGACATAGGGGGGCAGCTGGCGGTGCAGGGGGTGAGACGCGGAGCAAGAGTATCCAGGGGAGCTAGGGAGGAGAGGGAGGCACGGGAAAAATAAAAACGGGGGCAGGGGGAGCCGGTGTTCCGGGAACGGGGGGGCACGCTATTAAGGGATGGCCCGGCCGGGGGGATGCCCGGTGTCGCACTGAGGAGGAGAGTTCTATGTGGCTGGAGGAGAGCGACCCGGGGGGCCGAAAGAGCAGGGTGGGCGGGCACGCTGTGAAAGGGTAGGAGACCCGGAGAACCGGAGCGGAGGGAGGGAGGGGGAGAGAACAGGCGTGGGGAGGCAAGGGACCACAGGGGCGAGACCTAGGCCACCCCAAAACAGCAACCGGGCAGAGGGGGACAGGTGAGCGCGACGCGAGAGGAGACGAGAGCACCAAAAAGGGACCGCGCAGGCCAGCCGGCGGAGACAACACGGGACGCAAGGGAAAGGAGGGAGGGGAGGAGGGACGAGGAAGGACGACGGGGGTAAAGACGGAATGAGAAGCAGGTCGAGGAGGGAGCCCCACCCCCCCCAACGAGAGAGAGAGAAAAAGGGGGAGAAAAAGGAAAAAAAAAGAGAGAGAGAGAAGAGGAAGAGGAGGAGACGGAAGACCGAGAGAGAGAGGGGGGTGGGGGAAGGGGAAAAGGGAAAAAGGGGAAAAAGGGGCCGACCAAGGGGAGAGAGAGAGACAGGGCAAGAGCGCACGGAACAGAGAGAGGGAGAGGAAAAGGGCAGAGAAGGGGCACGCCGAGAAGGAAGGGACCAGCGGAGACAGGGCAGGGGAGTGCCACAAGCGCGGTGCGTAGGGAGGCGGCAGGGGGAAGGAGGTAACCGGGGACGGGCAGGGCGGGAGAGACATGGACACAGCAACAAGGAGGAAGGGACGGGGGAGACGACGGGAAAGCGCAGGGCAAGGGGAGAGGCAAGGGGGGCAAGGAAAAGACTGGGGACAGAAAGAGAGGAAAAGCGGGCAGGTAAGGGAAGAGGCGGTAAGGGGAAAAAGGGGACCAGAAGAGGGCGGCGGAGGGGGGGGGGGAGGAGACAGAGGAGGAGACGGGAACGCGGAGGGGAAGAAGAGGCCGAACGGGCGAGAGGGAGGGGGAAACAGGAGCGACAGGGACCAAGGTCGAGGCCAGGGACGGGACGGGGGAAGAGGACGGCAAGGCAGGAAAGGGGGGAGGAGGAACGCGGCGAGAAACCAGACGGGAAGAGAGCGAACAAGAAGGAAGCAGACCGACGGGAGGAGAGAGCAGGGGGGAGCGGAGGAGGAGGGACACAGAGAGAGGGAGGGAAAGAGGGCAGCGGGATGAGAAGGAAACAGAGCAGGGAGCAGACAGCAGAAGACACGGAAGGAGACGGGATAAGAGAAGGAGGAGAAGAAGAGGACACAAAGGGACACCAAGCCGGGGACAAGAACGAAACAAAAAAAAAATGCCAAGAAAAAAGAACGGGGGGAGAGATCGGGGCAGAGAGACGGAGACGAGGAGACAGGGAGAGAGAGAGAGACAGAGAGGAGGGAGAGAGGGAGAGAGAGAGGGAGAGAGAGGATGAGGACAGAGAGAGGGGAGGAGAGTGACGACAGAGAGAGAGAGACAGAGAGAGACAGGCGAGAGAGAGAGAGTGAACAGAGGTGAGGAGAAGAGAGAGACAGGGCACGCCCAGAGGGGGGGCGGCGGCGGCGCCACCCCGAAGCCCAGCGGAACGACGGGGGGCCGGCGAGGGGGGCGGAAGGGGCCGGAACAACCAAAAAGGGCGGCCGATCGGAGGCCCCCCCCGCCGTCACGGAGAAGGGGACGCCGGGCAGCCGCCGCGGAGCCGGAGAGGGGGGAGGGGGGAGAGGAAAGGGGCAAGAGAGCGAAGAAGGCCGCAAGGGAAAGGAGGAGGCCGAAAGGAGCGGCAAGGCAAAGAAGGGGCAACGGGGAGGGCGGAGGCGACACAAGGAGGGGAAGGGACGAAATGAAACACACGAGAAGGGCAGAAAGGGCGCGACGAGAAGCGGCCACGGGGAAAGCGGAGGACAGGAAGAAACAAGGCCACGGAAAGCAAGGGGGGGAAGGGGAGAGGGAACAGAGGGGCGCACGCCCGCCGAAGACGCGCCCGGGGGAACAGGGCGACGGGGCGAAGGAGCAGGACAGGGGGCGCGGAAAGAGGCGAAAAAGACACAGGGCAGGGGGGAAAAGGCGAAGGGGCGGGACGCGGCGGGGGAGGGGAAGCCCGCCCAGCCCGCCCCAAGGGAGCACAAACCAGCAAAGCGATGACAACCGGGGCCACACACACGCAGACACACACACACACCACACCACACACGCACACACACACACAGCAGGCAGCAAAAGGGGGCCGGGAAACACAGGGGCAAAAAGGAGAAAAAGGGGGACACGGGCGCACCCCGGCGAGGGGGGCCCCGGCCAGACCCGCCCCAAAGTAAGCAGGAAGCAAGAAGCGCCAGAACAGAGAACAAAAGGAACGAAAGGCAAGGAGGCAGGCAGCAGGGCAGACAGTAGGGGGCAGGAAACGCCACAAGGGCAAGGGGCGGGTAACAGGGCAAAGGGGCCCACCCGGGAGCAGAGCCCGGCCCAGACCCGCCCCAAGCCCTGTGCAGACAGCAAAAAGGGCCACGGAAAACACACAGGGGCAAGGCAAAAAGGGCAAAGGGGCGCACAGGCGAGGGGAGCCCCGCCTCAGACCCGCCCCAAGAGGGGGCGCAGGCAGCAAAAAAGGCACCACGGAAAACAGACAGGGGGCAAGGCGAAAAGGTGGCAAAGGGGGCACAGGGGGAGGGAGCCCACGGCCAGTACTCTCTGTCTCTCTATATTGGTGTCGCATGTGCTATGTCAAATAAAGGCCACGGAACAGAGAGGGCAAATGCGAAAAGGGCAAAGGGGCACCAGGGGAAGGTGGTAATCTGCGTCCTCAAGGGGATACTGCCTAGCAACAAGGGCACACCGGGCCAGCAACAAAAAGAGAGGGCAGGAGGCAGGCAGCAATATATATGGTGACGCAAACACAAGTGGCAGGCGAAAGGGGCGCGCCGGGGAGCGGAGGGTAGCCTCGTGCTAGTATCTCTGTCTCCTCATTCGTTTGATTGTTCTCTCTCTCATCTTGGTCTATGTATATGGCTATATATCAGCGCCTACAAGCAGGTATATATATATGTGTCCGCAAGGGCTATGAGAAAAAGGGGGCAGGAACGGACAGGGGCAAGGGGAAAAGGTCTATATGTGGTGCACCCGGGCGAATGGCTCGAGCTCAGCCGGCCAGACCCGCCCAAATGGCGCGTTCAGACATGCAAAAAAAGGCCACGGGCAAAACACACAAGGGGAAGGCGAAAAAGGCAAAGGGCGCACCCTGGCAGGGGAACCCCCGCCCAAGACCCGCCCCAAGGCATGGGACGTATACACAGGCGGCCACACGGGTCCTCAAAAAGGAAAGAAAACGAGGGGGGAGGGCAAAGGTGAAGGAGCAAAAGGGGGAAAGCAACGCGGGAATGAGAGGGAACAGAGCGGAAAGAAGAGCGGAAACACGCATGGTATGTGGGGGTTGTAAGCACCCTCTCCCCATCCGCCGCTCCAAACAATCCGGAAAAACGAACAAAGGTATAAGCGCCGTGGGAGGCCCTGGCGGACAAAACGGGACAGGCAGGCGGAGGGGCAGGGGGGCCAGGCGGCAAAGGGACCAGTGGCGACACCCCCCCCCCCCAGGCAAAAGGGGCGGCGGAAGGCCCCGGCAAAGGAGGGCCGCGACAGATACCAAGGGAGGACCACGACAGCAGGGCAAAGAGGGGCGCGGAAGGAGGGGGAGGGAAGGGGGGACCGAAGGCAGACATGCACAGCGGGATAGTACAGGAGGGAGCACGGAGCGCCGGCGCGAGAGAATAGGGTAGCTCCTGAGGCATAGCCACACGGGGGCCGGGCAAGAGGGGACCAGAACAGGGGGACTAGCAGAAGCCGGGCCCAGAAGGGGCGGGAGGCGAGAGGACGGTGAGCCCAAAGGGGAGGGACGGACCAGGGACCGACCAATCCGGGCGAGGGACCGGGAACGGAGCGACGAGCGCCGGGGGAGTGTGAGGCCTGGGAGCCCACGGCGGCGAGAACAGCTCGGATCGGAAACAGTAGGAAAGGGGGCCAGCAAGAAAATGGAGAAGAGAAACGGCGGAGGAGCCCGTCCCAGCCAGCCAGCAAACGAAGAGCGGAGGGGGACACAGCGCGGGAGAGATGGCGGGAAAGGAAGAGGCGGCCAACCCCCCCCCCCCCCCACCGCCGCCCACAAAAAAGCAAAAACAGCCCCAACCCCAGGACCGCGCAGGGAGGGCCCCAACAGAGGGGCGGGAGAGACCACGGCCACAAGGGGAAGACCCCCTCCCCCCCCACAAAAAGGGGAGGGACAGGGAAGCCTCAACCGGCGGAGGAAGCAAACAACAAGGGCAAGGAAGAACGCGGAGAGAAGGGCGAGGAGCCCCCCCCCCAAAAAAAAAATAAAAGGAGAGAGAGAGGAGATAAGAGAGAAGGAGCGAGAGTGGGACGAGGGAGGAGAGGAGGAGCAGGAGGAGGAGGAGGATGGGGAGCAGCGAGCAGCAGGAGAGGAGGAGAGTGAGGGCAGGAGTGAACGGGGGCGGGCCAGGGGACCCGACGAACAATAGACGGGGGGGGATCGGGGGAGAAACGCAAGGGGGGGGGACCCGGGGACGCGGGGAAAGCGGAAGGGGGGAAAAAGGGCGAGAACGGGGGAAAACTCGGCAGTGGGAGAGCGGTGAAAGAGGGCCGGGAAACCGGGGCCGAAGGGAACAAAACCGGGGGAAATCGTGGAAATCGGGGGCTGGACGGGGCGGAATAAGAGGGAAAAACGTGTGGGCACGCAGAGGACAGAGGCAGAAAGGGGGGACGACGTGGGGCAAACGGGGGAAACGGCGCCGGGAGGACAAACAACGGCGAGGTAAACCGAAGGAACCGGGCGACAACCGAAGGAAGAGCGGGGCGGGAAGCGGCGGGCGGCGGGGCCGGAGGCGACAAGATGGAGGGCCAAGCGGCCGCGGCGACGGGGGCAGAAGGACGCGGGCCGGAAAGGCACTAGGGCAGAGCGACGACCAGACGGCCAAGGGAAGAGCGGAGAGCAAGAAAGAAGGAACGAAGCACAGAAGATCGACTGGCGGAGAAGCAAGGGTTCGCCGCAAACGGGGGCAGAAGGGGGCGACAGAGCACAACGAGGGGAGGACAGCCAAACGGGGCGGAAGGGAGTGACACAAGAAAGGAGGAGGAGAGGACAAAAAACAAACAGGGGCACACGGGGGGAGGGCCCAATGAAGCAAGAAGCAAGAGGTCCAAGGGGGCGAACGGCAGGACGGGGCAAAAAAAAACCAGGACGGCAGGACGGAGCGGCGAGGCGGAAAAGGACAGGGACAGAGACTATAAACAGACGGGAAAGGAGGCAAGGAAACGGGGGCAGGGCGCCCAAAGAACCACCAGGCCACGACCGGCCCGCCCAACGGCCACCCACCGGGGGGAGCAACGGACCACCCGGACCCACGGCAGCAGCCACCACCACCGGGGCAGACACCAAGCCAGCCCACGGGGGCCGAAAGCAACGGCGGCCGGAGGGGAGAGGACGGAAGGGAAAGAGGGGACCAGAACCAGGCCTGCAGAAGTCCACCACGACCGGCCACCACCAGCCGGCGAAAAAACCAAACCCAGCGCAACCCGCCACCCAGACAGGGGACCCGCCCACCCAGCACAGCCGCACACCCAGGGCACCCGCCATCCCAGCACACCCGCCGACCCAGCGCACCCGCCACCCAGCGCGAGCCGCACACCCAGGTGGACCGCCCACCCAGGGCCACCCGCCGACCCATGCACAGCGCCACCAGACAACAGCCGCCCAGCACACGAGGGGCACAGAGGGAGGGGGCAGCCGGGGCGGCGGCGGCGGCGACGGCAGGACGGCGACAACAAGGGGGGACGGCAGGAGGCGTGGCGGGGAAAAAGCGCCCAAGGGGAGGAAAAGGAAGGGGGCAGGGGAGGGGGAGGGGAAGGGAGGGGGCGAAGCGGAGAGGGGGAGAGGGGCGGACAGGGGAGGGAAAGAAAGGGAAGGCCAACAAACGCAGGGGGGCAAAGAGGACGGAATAAGGCGGAGTGCGACACGCGGCAAGGGCGCGGCAGAAGAGGCGGGGCGGTAGTTGGTTGCGGGGGTCGAGACTGAGAAAGATCCAAAGGCCAAACGTGAGATAGAGCGGCGCGCTTTTGTGTTATAGTGAAAAACAAACCGCGAGGAGATCAAAGGGAAAAAGCGCAGGCAGGGGGGACGGGGAAAGCCACCGCCCGCCGCAGAAAAGAGACAAGAGGGAGAGGAAACAAAGCGACAAAAAAAAAGGCGAACAAAAGAGAAAAAAGAAGGAGAAGGGGAAAAAGAAGGGCACGGCACAGCAATGCCCAGCCCCGGGAAAAAGGCGAGGGAGACACCCCCCCCCCGAGCGCCGCCCAGGGGGCAGAAGAGGGGAGGAGACAAAGGAGGGGCAGGAGCCCGCGCGGAGGGGAGCGGAACCAGGAGGGGAGGGCAGGGGGAGGGGGAAACGGGGGGGAGTGCGAAGAAAGGGGACAGAGGACGGCACGCGAGGAAGGGGAGAAGGGGGAAAAACCACGGCAGAAGGCAGAAGCGGGGGGGGAGGGGGACAGGGACACGGACCACGCAGGAAGCACGCGCACCAGAGCACCGGGCCAGAAAGGAAGGGGCGGGGAGGCAAGAGAAAGGGGGGGCGGAAACCGGGGACGCGGCCGACCGGGACCAAGGGGGCGGCGGCCGGGGACGGCGGCAAGCAACCAGGGCCGAGCCACCGAAGCCAGGGCAACCCCCCGGGGGGCACCGGCGCAGAGCGCCAGGCGGCGCAGGCAGGGAAGAGGAAAACCCGGCGCCAGCGCGGACGAGCGCGGAGAAGCCCAGCAGAGAGGCCAAGGCGAGGAGAGGCGAGAGAGGGGCGCCGGACCACGGAGGGAAAGAGAGAAGGGAGAGAAAGGAGAGAGGACGGAGCGAAGCGCCGGGGGGCAAAGAGGGGCGCGGGCAGAGGACGGCGGGCGCGGGCGAAACGTTGTGACGGGGCGAGGCCACGGCGCCAGAAGGAGGGGCCGCAGTAAAGGGGCCAAAGCGGGAGGGCCGCCCGGGCGGGAGGGGAAGTGTATTTTGTGTTCAGGGATGCGCCACGCTGACGAACAGGGGAGACTCGAGGGGCCGCCCACCGTCAAGGCGAAAAAGCGTTGGCGGCGCTTTGAATCGTGACGTGGCAGCCGAAAAAGGGTGGGCGCCCGTGAAGGGAGCGAAGGCCGGCAGAATACCGCTAAAAGGCCGAGGCGCCAGCCACGGCACCGCCGGCGAATGGCAGGAAAGTGGAAGGGCGCGGGCAGGGCCGCTGCCACGGCGCGGCAAAGGGGTGGTGGGCGCGCGGAATCTGGAAAAAAAGCGGGAAAAAGGGGGGGTCCGCCGGGAAAGGAGGAGGCGCGGAAACGGAAAGTGGGCGCGAAAAGGGTGCTTTTTGGGCGCAACCTGCGGCACAGAGGGAGCACACAAGGAGACGAAAAGGGCCCCCCCCCCGGGCGAGGGGGAGGGCCGCCGCGGACGAACGGCTGGCGACGGAGAGAGAGGGCCCAAGCCGGCGGAGGGTGAAAGGCGGGGCGGGAGGGGGCGGGACAAAGGGAAAGGACAGGGCAGGGCGAAGAGAGGAGGGGAAAGGGGGCGGGACAAAGCGGGGACCGGGGGCCGCACCGGAGCAGGGGAAGAAGACGCGCCACGAGAGCGAGGGGGCGGGAGCAGAGGCGAGGCCGGCGCGGACCCGACACCCCAAAAGAGAGGAGAAAGAAGAAAAGAAGGCAACGCCGGACCGAAAGAGGAAAAAAGGGAACGGGAAGGGGAGGGGAAGAGGGAAGCAGCGAGAGAGTAGAGAGAGAGAGAGGAGAGAGAGAGAGAGAGAGAGAGATAGGGAGAGAGAGAGAGGGGACAGAAACGGGAGGGCAGAGAGCCGGAGCACGAACGCCAGGAGGCCGCCAGAAGCAGACGGCCGGG
>JZLH01S0186330.1:34418-49087 GCA_001188425.1 Eucidaris tribuloides | reverse complement strand
TTTGTGTAAAAATTAGATTGAATACTTGCCCAACAAGAAAATTTTAACATTAACTTCAAACCATCTACAAACTGATGGTATTCTGTAAATGTCACTCTAGTACAGAAGAGAGTAGTTAAAAACAACAAGACACTTTGTTTTTTTACAAAACTTTTAAACAATTCATCATGCTGACAAAGTACTAATGCAGAAAGCAATATGTGGGACAAAAGTTAATATTGCAACACATGGGGACTGTGGTGGAAAATTCACCTGTTTAAACTGCCAATCCTACAACGATAACATTTGAAGTGATCTATTTCCCATATTATAAAGCAAATGAGATATGCTTTCACATGGAAACCAATAAAATGGGGAAATCTGATGAAAGATATTCTACTTTAACCAGTACTCCATTTTACCTTCAAATAAAATCTGTTTTTCAATTTGTGATATAAACAAAAATAGATAATTCACGACAGTTATAATGAATTACATTCATGTCCAAATATATATGTAATCTGAGTCAAAATTGTGAAGAATCTTTGAAATGAGTGAGATGTAAGATATAAATTTTGTTATTTCCAAATTTGTTCTGACAGACCCTCTGATATTGGACTGATGGCTGTGGCCTCTGCAAATATCATCTCATTGAATAAGGTAAGTAGCTACATGTACCTTCAAGTGTCAATCACTTTTTGAGACAGTGCTGTGTGGAAGGAATAGAGCATGGATATAATGTTGATCACAAATCAAAGTGATGTTACCTATTTCATTTGCAGATTTTGTGATAAGAGAGAGCATTGCTTTTTATCACTTTTTAACTGCTTTTTAAGATTGAAGAATATGATCCAAATATGCATGGATATGATTGTGATCCTTTAATTACAAGTAACTCACGGAATTGAAATTATATGTCCATTATGAAAATACCATTATGAGATATAGAGAGAAAATAAGGAAAATGTAAAATAATTGGTACCGGTTGCAGAAAACCTCTGTCTGGTATGTGAAGTTTTATGTAACCATCATTTAAAGACAAAATGTGTGATTATAAAGTCAATCTTACTTTTTTTCAAAATGCCAGAACACAGCAGGTAATGATACAAACTACTGGGTATTTCTGACTGCTAATGTACCATATTACTTTCGAGAAATAAATTCCTACATACTAAGCTGAAAGCAAAATAAGGTTTTTTTTTTTTTAAATTTGTCACTTTATATTGTTTCAAAACTCATTCTAGTGCCAACAGTAACTCATACAAACAAATTGATGAGTGAAGATTTATTCATACACACCTGAAATGTATTGTGTCTTTCTGTAGGACCAAAATGTGTTTGATTCCAAGAAGAAGGTGAAGAGTACTACTGTTCCTGGACTGGAAAATAAACTGACAAAAGGACAGAGGTCAGCTATCTCCTACAATCGCTTCCTCCTTCTACTGTACACCAATCAGGTAAGATAGTATACAAATATATACTGATACGAGAGTCTCTTGTTGAAACTATGACGAGCCCGAGGTTACGTGGACTGTACTATTTTCCCGAGGGACGCTGCCCCGAGGGAAAATAGTTAACAGTCAAACAGAGACTCTCAGGATAGGATATATTTGTTTTATATCCGTCATCGTATTAACAGGGAAATTACAAAAAGAAAGAAAAAGGAAAATGAAATGTACTTACGGTAACCCCTATGAGTAAGTGTGTGTCGCACGGCATACAGGTGCACAATATTTTTACTTGCGGTACAGATAGGGATACAATTCCATTAACGTATACTCTAGTTAGTCGAGTACCAATTTCATAAACCTATAAAACACTAATTTAATCCTCATTCATATTTTTACTATAATCCTAACTCAAATTTGACGAACTTAACCCTGTGTTAATCTTAAACTTTGCCAAACTTCCATACGGGCGTAGCACGCTATAATGTCTTTCACACACACGGAAAAAAATAGCGTACGGTACATGTGTTTGTACACACGATTCATTCGGCTTTTGAATTAAAGGTATTGGCTAACATTTACCACAGTTAAAAAAATCTGAGCTGCATGATTCCCCATGCTACCAGTGTCTCTGATAAGGTCTAAAAATGAAGCCCTGAAAAAAATTGCAGTTCAAAACGATCATTAAGTGCTTTTAAAAAGTGCAAGTCGTTGAGTGACCATTTCAGTTTTTCTCCATAGTCGGTTGTGTTGCAGAATTTTCGCCAGCTAACGATAATTCAAGTGCTGATTTTTTATCTGAACATATTTTACGAGTGATAGCATAACTGTCTGAAGTTTTGTGTTCTAATGTGTTTATTTGTCCATTTAAACTCTGTCAGATGTACCAGATAGAAAAGTTTGTCAATCGTTTAAATGGGGATTCCGCAATGTTATATTGTGTCTCTAACTGTCACTTGACAAGTTTCTGAAATCTGACTCCCGCAGCACTTTAACTTTAAAGGTAAAATGACTCTTCAACAATTAAATTTCTGTTAATTTCATTTAATTTTGATTTGAAGTTACTTTGAGATTCATCATTGGCTGTTTGTAAACAGAAAAATAATGTTCTATCAATTTAAACACAAGTAAACTTTTAAAGAATAAAGACGATGGGCTACCAGCCAAATCTTTGGATTATATACATATATATTTGTGTTATACTTTGTACATTTTTTTAATTGTATTTATATAGGGAAATAAAACCAAACCACACCAAACTGATAATTACTCAACTTAAAAAGTAGTCTTAAAGGTATTGGCTAACATTAACCAAAGTTAAAAAAATCTGAGCCGCATGATTCCCCATGCTATATATACCAGTGTCTTTGATGAGGTCTAAAAATGAAGCCCTGAAAAAATTGTATTTCAAAATGATTATTTAGTGCTTTAAAAAAGTGAAAATCGTAAGTTGACCAGATTCACTTGCCCATTTCCTCCCATAGACTTACTGTGTGTACACCTAGGTTAATAAAACTCGCCCAGAGTTTTATTGTTTATTATGCCTCCGCCCCGTAAGGGAGCCGGAGGCATTATGTTTTCGGGTTGTCCGTCCGTACGTCCGTGCGTCCGTACGTCCGTGCGTCCGTGCGTCCGTACGTCCGTGCGTCCACACTTTCTTGTGAACAAGATTACGGAAGTACCGCTTGAGGGATTTTAATGATACTTGGGCCAAGGGTGGACCATTAGGCAAGGATGAATTGATTAGATTTTGGGACAAATCCGTCAAGGGTCAAAGGTCAATGAACTTTGTCCTAAAATGCGATTTTCTGCCTATAACTCCAATTAGGAGTGTTCACTGGTGATATAATTTGGTGGTTAGATTAAAAAACAAAAGACAAATATTTTGGTAGAGTCACAGGGGTCAAAGGTCAAGGTCAAGGGTCAAAGGTCAATGAACCTTTGTCCTAAAATGCCATTTTCGGCCTATAACTTTAGTTAGGAGTGCTCACTGTTGATGTAATTTGGTGGTTAGATTCAAAACCAAAAGACAAATATTTTGGTAGAGTCACAGGGGTCAAAGGTCAAGGTCAAGGGTCAAAGGTCAATGAACTTTGTCCCAAAATGCTATTTTCTGAGCATAAGTTCAGTAAAGAGTGCTCACTGTTGATGTAATTTGGCAGTTAGGTTCAAAACCAAAAGACAAATATTTTGGTAGAGTCACAGGAGTCAATGGTCAGGGTCAAGGGTCAAAGGTCAATGAACTTTGTGTCAAACCTACATGTATAACTTCAGTTAGGAGTGCTAACTGTTGATATAATTAGGTTGTTAGCTCCTACATATTGGGCGTATTGGGCGGAGGCATACCCATTGACTGTGCGCAGTCAAACTTTTCTAGTTCATGTATAACTTGCCATTGGCAGTGTAACTTTCCAAACTTTTGTATTCTAGGGTGTTTATTTGTCCATTTGAACACTACTATGTAGTTCAGATATCAAAGTTTGACAATTTTTTAAATTGAAGCTCCACAATGTTAGCCTATCACTTTAAGCTCAAATCGTGATCCCGTTGTCGAGAGTACAATAGTACTTTACTATTGTACTCTCTGAGAGTACAATAGTACTTTAGTATTGCACTCTCCGAGAGTACAAAAGTACAAAAGTACTCTCCGACTACTGTAGTACTTTCAGAACGATTGTCTCTCAGACTCACAGAATAGTGTGTTTATTTTTCATCATGTGACATACTTTTGACCAACCAGAATTCAAGAAACAAAAATGGATATAATAATAAACAGAGTACTGAAGTGTGATGTCACTGTGGTTCAGAAATATGTGTTGACAAAGGCAGAACCAGGTGCAACGCTTCACAGGTGATTGTTTCTACCAATAGGAGAACTGTAGTTGCACTAAGTTTTGGTTTGGCTATTGTCCCCACATATTTTGGAACCAGTTTGACGTCATCTCTTCTTCCATCATCATTGAGTCCAGGTCTGTTTAACTCTTAACGTGCCGGATGATTTTTACCTCTATGGAATTTACATGTATTACTTGTCGCAGATCTGCGACTTCGGCACTTTAAGAGTTAAACAGAAAATAAGATGACAAATATATCTGCAAAAGAAAGTTTAAATCGCTTATGTTGTAGTCAGCTTACATTCAAATTGATGGCTTTGGCTGTTAGAAAACCCTTGTGGTGCAAACTACTTCCACAGTTCTTAGAGGGGAAGTCCACCCTGATGTCAGGTTGATTTTAATGAAAGCAGACAAATGAGAGAAACCTATTAATGAAGGTTTGGCAAAAATCCATAAAAGAATAACTGAGTTAACAGAGTCAAAACAAACAAACATTCAATTATCATGAACCATTAACAAATGGCAATTTATGGAATTTTTTGTACATGATTATATGGGGAGCTGCTCACATGTGACGTCATAAAATGAAAACTTTGAAAATTTATAACTCAGTTATTCTTCGGTGGCTTTACACCAAACATTCATTAATATGTTTCTCTCATTTTCATGACATATTTTTCTATAAATTTGACATTTTATTTCAGATTTTGAAATGAGGAAATTAATTATATTTTCTCTATGTTCAAGGACATCCACTGACCCAAAACAAAGAACTTTACAAGATGCTATGCAACCTCTCAAATGCTGAAAACCTCGTAATAAAGCTTACTTTTGTAGAAAGTGTATACTTTTCTCTACAGCTTTTCTACACAATAGGTTTCTCCACCGTACATATATATAAAATATAGCTGTTTCAAATTGGCCTAACACTCAAAATCCAGCTCAATATTTCACTGTTCAAATCTGTGTGACACATTAAAGGTAAATGACATGATTGAGGGTAGTTCTCAACTTGGGCTGAAACTACTCTAAAATCAAGTAAACTATGCAAGGATTCTCCTGTGAAAATTTTATAGTCAAACATTGACTCATTTCAAAATAACTAATGTCAATATCTCTTGTGTCAAGCAAACCTGCTGTGTAGCTCTCTATGGGTCTTATTTTTATCGTGCCCCAATAGAATTAATGTTCATACTTGATTCTCCTTAAGTAAACAAATTAGAGACCTATCCTTCCAGCTGAAAGATCCACTCCAGCTGGTGTATAGTTGGCATATATCTCAACTCATTTGGTTCTTGAGGCATTTTCAAGTGTTCCCAATCATGCCACTGACCTTTAAGAATTCAAGAGTAGAAGATTTAATATGGTTCTAGACCACTAAAGCAGTCAACATGAAATATTTGTCTTTGCGTTTGTCTCCAGTTCGATCAGTGCCGTAAGCTCTTGAACATCTTGAGGTCGGAGAAGTGTGAAGAAGACCTGTTGTGTCTGTTGGAAGCTGGGCTGTTGTGCAGACAGAAGCAGGTTCCAAAGGCGATTCAACTCATTGAGGTAGGTGTAGAAAAGAACTTTAACCTATTGAATCCCGACTTCTGTGATGTCCATAGAGTTAACACGGGTCATGTGCTGAAGGCATGTTAACCAGAAACTGTACTGTTTTGTAGATATGTGTATAGTTTTTCAATAACGTACATTTTTGTCTAAAAATTCAAATGTTATCGAGACAAGACCTTTCAACTCATTTAGTTGGTTCAATGTGGCTTCATTCTACAGCATGTCCCAGAAAAAATGTCCCTCTTGTAGACAAGAGAATAATTACCAAAATCTGGTCTCATAGTCAATTAAGTTTACATATTTAGAAAGCTCATTCTATTTTCTTACTTATGTAAAAATTTCATTGGTCTCGCTTAATTGGTTTTGAATACACAATCCATTATGTAACAGCAGTGCTTTTCAGTCCATTCCAAGTTTGCAGTGCTTCATCAATGCATCAACCTAAATGGTAATCAGGTGGAAAGATGTGCAGGAGAACAATAAAGGTTTACAAGCTGGACATTGAAGGACAAACTTTAAATAGAACACATCCTATGAAAGCAAACATGATCAGTGAAACTGAATTTTAATTACTTTTCGTTTTAAAAAGTGAATGAACTTGATTTTAGTTACTTAATAACAAGAAGAACACAGTCATTGACATGAAAGTGAAGCATGGAATAATGCATAGTATGTCTGTAGTGTGCATTTCTTTGAAATAAACTTGGAATGGGCCGGAAAGCACTGCTGTTACATAAGAGACTGTATATTCAAAACCAATGAAGCAAGACCTTTGAAATTTTCACAGGAACTACAAAATTAAATGGGCTTTCTGAACTTAATTGAGTATAAAACTTGATTTTGGAAATTATTCTGTTGTCTACGAGAGGGACATTTTTTCTGAGACACGCTGTATGAAAAGTATCTGTAAAGTAATTTCAATGACATTTATCTTTGGAATTAAGAGGTATGAAACTGATTGTCTTCATCGTGAATTGGTGTACTGTTGGAATTCCATTGAGGGAACATGAGGGTAAGCTGGTGCACCGTCAGCACACAAATGTTAACTGGCTCAGCAAATGCTTGGTGAGATATTTACCAAAAATGCAACATTGTGAATTGTAGGACAGAGTGGAAAATTTACCAGCAATGGTTAATCCTTTGATAACCAAGTTTGACAACAAAATCATGCTTGCCAATGCAGTTGTTGGGTACACGAATAATTATGTTCAACAATGTACGGAGCCCATGGTGAATTTATATGGATCGTGCACTTTTTGTGGTTGGTGGAGGTATAGTAAGAATCAATTGTGAATTAATTTTGTCAAAACTGTGCTTTTCAAACTGAACTGTAACAAGTTTTGATATATCAGCTGACTGGACGTATTTTATCTCTTATACTGGTCTTATCTTAAAGGGAAAGATCATCGTATTATTTCTCCATGGGAGGATGAGAAACAATTAGAAGCTGTCCGTCATATTGCATTTTGCAACTTATGGTCATTTGTCGTTTCTTTTCACAGGGATTTATAGCAGGAAAGGGCAATGTGAGCCTCCACGTGAAACTGACAGTAGCACAGCTGTATCTGTTACAAGGGATGTCAACGGGGTCGTAAAGATAAGGAATCTCATTTGCACCCCTCCCATAAACATCTAAATATTATTTATATATCCTTAGGCTATTTTTAAAGAATTTGCTTGTGATATCTGAAGATCAGAAATTACCTAGATTTTGAAAAAATGAGATAAAACTAATAATTGTGTAGTGTAAACCTCTTGACACACAGTTTCAAATCTCACTCAGCTTCTATTACCAGTACGTTACTGTAATACCAACGGTTGACCACTTTAGGTGCTGCACGGTGTTCAGGCAACAAAAGGAATACGGGTCATATATGATGCGGCTACACTAGTGGCACTGTACATGCGAGACCTTCATGCATGCCACTGTCTATACAAATAGACCATTAGATTAGGTAGAATTTGTCACAAGAGACAAAAATCAAATCGAAGTTGTAATTCCACTAAACTGTGACTTTCTAGCTCCTTACACTTTGCCCTAAAGGCTTTGTAAATAGCATTTTCTTCGTATTATACAGTGTATTTGCCACAATGTTAATTTAGCGTTGCAAAGCAGACACCTGGCTTTTAATGTAAATGAGTTTTTAACTGATATATAGATCAGGAACTGCCTGTCACACTGTAGTAACTGATCATCTCTCTAAGTGTCTCTTTTTGCAAGTCATTATTCCGAGTTCATCGTTAGTGGTGGCGTGTATACCTGCTTCAGTATTGCTATTCAGGCTTGGGCCAAACTTTCGCACTAGTATTTAACCCATTAAAGGCAAAGTGCACCGCTGATGTCAAGTTGGTTTTAAATAAAAGCAGAAACATGAGCAGAACATTATATAACGAAGCGTTTGACGAAAATCCATCCAAGAGTACAGAGTTATGGATTTTAAAGTTTTAAATTTGTGTTGTCACATGCGAACAGCTCCCCATATGTCATGTGTTATAAATTACATAAAGTGTCATTTTCTCAGAAATTTGAAAAAGATTTTACCTGTGCATTCAATACATTATCAGAAACATTATTTCATACAGGCTCCTATGAAAAAAATCCCATTCAATTATCATGAACCATTAAAAAAATACAATTTATGGAATTTATATTACTTGACATGTGGGGAGCTGCGCGCATGTCACAAAATTGAAGCTTTGAAACTTCATAACTCTGTTATTCTTTGGTGGATTTTCGCCAAACTTTCATTAATATGTTTCTCTCATTGTTCTGCTTTTATTGAAACCAACTTGACGTCAGGGTGAACCTGGCCTTTAAAGACGATTTGATTTTGATTTAACACACATTTCCCATAGACTTCTTGCCGAGATGTCTTGTGTCTAGTCTTCAACAGATTAATGTACCAGTATTTCCTTACAAGTAAGAAACACTGCGAGTTTGTGAATATGCAGCAATATATACACACTGACACTGTATGGTTGTATCAAATGACAGTAAAGGATTTGTATTTTCAAAGTCAGATGATTGTCAGGTATTGTTAATTTATTACCCCCCCCCCGACTGCTCTTCCCCAACCCCCCTTCCCTCCCCCAAAACGTATGTATTGTGTGATGCAACACATAGGATGTGAGTTTGATGAAGAAAAATTTTCAAATAAGTTCATGAAGTACATTTATTTTGTTTGTATGTTTGTCTTGATATAAAAGGTAACATCAGCAAGGCATGTGAAATGCTGCAGTCCCTAGGCGGCAGCAGTCACAAACCTGGCGTTGTGTCAACACTGGTGGCGCTCTTCACCGGCATGGAGGACACCCAGGGTGCAGTAACGGTGCTGGACGAAGCAGTGGAGTGGTACAAGAGTCATGGGGTAAATATGCAATTGAGAGCTTTGTACATGAAAGGTAAATGATATGATTGGGGGGTAGTCCTCAACTCAGGGTAAAACTATTGTAAAATCAACTAAACTATGCAAGGATTCTTCTGTGAAAATTATGTAGTCAAAAGTTGGCTCATTTTGAAATAACTTCCATCGGTGTGCCTTGTGACAGACAAATCTGTTGTGTAGCAATCTATGAGATCTATTTTTATTGGAGCTCGAGAGAAACAAAATGCTAATATGTTCATACTTGCATAAGTAAACAAATTCAAGATAAATCCTTCCAGCCAGGAGATACACTCCAGCAGGTGTATCTTTGGTATATCTTTCAATCAGTTTGTTTTGAGAGGCATTTGTTATTTCTCCCAATCATGTCAATGCCCTTTAAATGATTAATGTAATTTGTTTGTAAACTGTGTATGGTCTATATTTTACAAAGAAGTATTCTTGCAAATTCACTCTAATTGGTTTATTATTTACATGTGATGAAATTTGAGGGTGAGGAGGTTATTTTAAAAATACAGAGTGTTTGTAAAAAAGTGGAACCCATCTTCCACCAGCAGTATTTTATCTAATAAACATAATTATGTTTCTTACAATATGTCATTGCAAAGATAATTTATTACTCTTTCAAATGATACCATGTTTGTTACAATTAATCCTTGAGTTATCGAATTACAAAATTTTAAATGAGCAATGTCACAGATGGTTAGTCACTGAGATCTCTCCTTTTGTTAAGAACAGTACGAGAGGTCTCAGTGACTAACCATCTGTGAACGTGTTGATGAAAAGATCTGAATCTTGTGCGCCAAGTAGTTTTGACATTGCTCATTTAAAATGTTTTTAATTCAATTACTCAAGGATTAATTGTTACAAATATGGTATCACTTGAAAGAGTAATAAATTATCTTTGTGATGACATATTGTAAGAAACTATATTTATTAAATAAAATATTGTGAGTGGAAGTTGGGTTCCTCTTTTTATAAACACTCTATATGTACTGCACCACTCAGCCGAGTTCAAATTCCCAATGAAGTTATTTTCATGATAGTATACATTCACAAAATGTTTGAGAATAAATTCAATAATATCACTAAGAAATATACAGTACATTGGATTTGTATGGTTAGTAATATATCTGTTGAATCATCACTTCCCTGTGCCCTAATAGGAGGAGAATAATGTATCAAGTTCATATTACAACTGACTTAAGCCCATTTCTTTGGATGAGCCCTTGAAAGCATAATTTAACAATGATTACAGTTTAGAAAATCTGAGCAACATAATCCTCTATGCTATGAATGTCTCTAACAAGTTCTAAAAATTAAATCACTTCAGAACAATCATTTAGTGCTTTAAAGGCAGGGGATCTCTTTTGCATGCCTAAAAATTAACATTGTGTAAATGCAATGGCATTTGGAAGAAAATGCCATCTGGGAACCTTTAGCAAAATATAGGAGCTAGAAACTCAGTTTTGGTGGAATTATAGTGACCGTTAGACTCAGATTTGAATTTTTTTCTCACGAGAAAAAAATTCCTACCACAGAACATACACTAAATGGCTATTGTTTTTCTTTTGCATTTTTCAAATTCTAGGCAATCACTGACCCCCAGATTTCACAGATATGCCCTTCATCAATAGCCTAAGGGCATGGGTTATCTTTTCCTGGTCTGCGGGGATGTTTGCAAATGAGATCCACTGCCTTTAAAAGAGTGAAAATTTATGAGTACCCAGGTGTGCCATGTTCATTTTCCAATAGACTATTGTGTTACAAAGCATGCAAAAGTCATGTGTGATTTTCATCTGTACGTATCTTCTTGCCTGTGGCAGCAATTTTGTATTCTAAGATTTTATTTGATTAGTCCATTCAAGTACTATTATGGTACTCGGTTATCACAGTTGATAATATTTGAATTGAAGCTCCAAAAGTTAAATTGTGTCATAAAACAGCAAAGCATCATCTTGTAATCCATAATTTGTTTAACTTTCAGGGGCCTCATAGTGAGCTCAACACCTTGTTACGGGAGAACACTGCCTTCAAACTAAGAACTGGCCAGTCCCAGGCAGCTACTTCTATGCTGGAGGATCTAAGGGAGTGAGTAGAATCTTTGTATAATACACAATACTGGTTATGGAAAATCTTTCATCAAATTTCACATTTCCATAAATTTTCCCAGCTGAGAGTAAATTAGATTTGCCATCTATAATGTGGGACTAATTACACTTCATATGCATAAAAAGTTGAGGAATTGGCAGTTTGAGTACCCACGACGGAGTAGGCTCCGTTGCTTAGGCAGTGTATATGGAACAATTAACATAGTCCCACATATAGATTTCTGTGTTAAAACTTTGTCAGCAGTGGGGATTTGTGTAACAGATATGTCCAAAACGAAGTGTTCCGTTGTTTTCAACTACTCTCTCCTGTACTATAGTGACATTTTTAGAATACCATCTGTTCACAGAAGGTTTGAAAGCAGTTGATATATCAAAATGATGTTGTTCTGCAAGTAATCAACCAGTACTGTGTATTCTTTTTAAATGCATCATTTAACCATGTTTCCAGTTTAAAAAAATAAAAATCTAAGCTCTATCCTCCATGCTACTAACGGAGCCCTAAAAAAATGTGATTCAAAAAATGTTGGTGTCTGACAATATATTTAATTTTTTTTAAAGATTTCATGCAGATTAAGTCTGTATTGATGTACATGCTTTTTAACTCTTTGCACGCTGAATAAATTCTGAGGGTATAATAATGACAATTGTTATTTTGATGTTTTCTCTAAATCTTGCTTTCCTTATTGCACCATTGATACTGGTAAATATTCTATAAATGTTGCTGAAGCACTATGGCCATTGTAAGCTTTTTTAGCACAAACATGAAGGAGAAAATTAATTATTACGATTGCTGAATTTAATTGTACGAATGTGCAAACTTGCTACATGTGCATGCAAAGGGTAAATTTATACTACACCTGTTCATCAGTTTTAACCCCTTGGGGACGAGGGGCTTGTACAGAAGCCCAGCACATGGCACATTCAAAGACAACTGGCTACCACAGAACCGCAGAATATTATGCTGACTTTTTCACTGACACTAAGGTTGTATTGCCTACTAATGACTCTGCTCCATTAAGTACACACTATGACCTGCATAAATTAGGAAAATTGTGTTTGGGTCTGAGAAGAACTGGGCTTCTGTACAAGCCCGTCGTCCCCAAAGGGTTAAATATTTGACCCCCCCCCCCCAAAAAAAAAGAAAAAAAAGAAAAAGAAAAAAAAGAAAAATGATAATGCTTTAAATTGTATTAATTCTACCATAATCTAAATTGTAATTTAAATTGGCCCCCCCCCCCAAAAAAAAAAAAAAATCACTGTTATATTTGGGGCAAGTGGTAACATATTTTTATTTTCTTGGGTGGGGTGGGAAGGGGGTTGGAAGAATAGACATGTATTTCAACAAGTATCACATTCAATGACTTTTGTTTTATCATCCAGATCCAATCCAGGTGACATCAAGACGCTAGCACAACTCATCTCAGCATACTCCAAGTTTGACCCCAAGAGGGCACAAGAGTATCCTTTCATGGTCTTGATTTTTATGCCCCCTCAGACGAAGTCTCAAGGGGGCATTAAGCATTGCACCTGTCCGTCCATCCTTCTCATTATTTTCTGCACAATAACTTAAACAATATTTGATGGATTTAAAAAAAAATTGATATGTAGGTAGATCACACTAAAATGCAGGTCAAGTTTGAATTTGAACACTAAAGGTCAAAGGTAACAGCTCATTATATATGCAAATTGGTTTCTGGACAATAACTTAATAAATGTTTGATGGATTTTAAAATTTGGTGGTGTGTAGGTAGATTACACCAAAATAAAGGTCAAGTTCGAATTTGGAGTCCGCAGGTCAAAGGTCAAAGGTCACAGCTCATTTTATATGTGAATTGGTTTCCAGACAATAACTTGATAAATACTTGACAGATTTAAAAAAAACCCTGTGGTATGTAGATAGTTTACACTGACATACAGGTTAAGTTTGAATTTGGAGTCCGCAGGTCAAAGGTCATAGGTCCCAGCTCATGCAAATTAATTTCCACATAACTCGGTAAGAAATGCTTACTGATTGCATTAAGCGGTGGCATTGGTCCTGTGGACACACAAACTTGATTGCTCTACCTCGTCAAATTGCTATTTCTTCCGTTTCACTTTTGTGCCGAATTGTACGAGTTGTGTATACCATGAGTGTTGTATAAATGAATGACTATCTGACTAACTGACTAACTGACTAAATATCTGACTGACTGAATGAATGAATACATTGGTAAATGACTAAATCAAATAAATCAATGAATAAAAAAAGAATTTAACAACTATTTTCAATTTTTATGAAAATTACTCTGATCACAGCAGTTGCGGTCTATTGGTTGTCAGATGATGCATCAGCCAGTTGGTTGTACTATTTAGATGTTTTAGGTTGGCATACGTACATTGAGATAATCTATACCAGCTGCCATAACAACCAGTCCTGATTAGCTTTAACTGGGGTAAAAGGAGCTAGTAATAGTGTAAATAGAGAGAAAACTCTCTGGAATCTTCCAATTCACTCTGAAAGTAGCGATCCAAGTAACTTTGTAAGTGTCGAGGTAATTTTCATTTTCATTTCCACTATAGCTTCCCTAACCAACCATACCACAACTACTAACAGACTGAGCCACGAGTTACCATCCGTTGCTCAGCTCTCTGGCGACGTTGACGTCGATCAATTGGAAAACACGCCCCTGACCCTTAGTACTAGGCAGCTGCGTAAAGGTGCTAAGGGTGATGCGGCTGATAAGACGGGTGTTAGTGCCTCGACAGAAGAGATGAAGAAGAAGAGGAAACGAAAAAGAAAGCGTAAGTGTCAATTGAGAGAAGTAAAATGGCAAAAGCTGGTGCAATTGTTTAATGTGTTGAAGACGCTTTGATTTCAACCCAAGATATCTCATACCTCAATTGGTTAAATAAAAATTTTCTGCTGACATTAATGTGAATGCTGTGAATGCAGAAAAGTTATTGGAATGAATGAAAGAGATTATTCAGAGAAGTGAAATGTGATGTAATAGATTTATTCACAAGACGATTTATTCATACAGAGCATCATTGAATAATCTCTTTCATTCATCTAATTTGAATTTGTCTGCTTTAGACCACTTAATATAACTGTGTTGGATTTGAGAGCCAGGGTATTTGATCCAATGTTCATTGTGTCACTTCCGATAATCAGGAATAGTCTGGTTGGTTATGTCGTTGAACGGAAAGCAGTAGATGACAGGTTCGAGTCCTGTGGTACTATTTTTTCTGACATGTTGGTTATCCCTAATTGGTTATCCCTAATTGGACATTTTTTGCGATAAATTTTTAACGCGAGAAGCTATGGCCGCGATATTTCATGACTTTTTTTTTGAATTCTTGCGCATCTTTTAAAGAGAACAC
>JZLH01S0186319.1:79806-93928 GCA_001188425.1 Eucidaris tribuloides | reverse complement strand
TGTGTCTGTGTGTGTCCTGAAAGCAACCATTGTAAAATTAAAGAACTGCATAGTGCTTTGCTATTTCCGTTGAGGAGATACCTTCGACAGAGCACACAATCGCGAAATTTATATCTCATGCATACATGAGGTTATGAGGTATAATATAGCTTTCTATGTCGAGGTGGACCTGTTGATTCTGCTCACGCGCAAAATGTAACTGGTTAACTGACTTATTCTGAGGGGTAGTTTCTCGGCTGGTCTCGAATCCAGACCCTGCAACTATTAACTATCTCCTCTCAATGCACTGCTGCGGGTTCGAAGCACAGGTAGCATTAGTTTATGTTCCAGCCGATTTTATGCGGTCTCCAAGTTACAGCGAAAGACCGAATATTACGCCTTTTCCGAGATCACCGGAAATAACGGGAGTTGGCGCACTTCTCGGTTATAGTCTTTTGATGCAACTCGGCGAAATAAAGATGAAATACAATCACCGAGAACCTAGATTGCCGCAGGCCGCAGCATGTAACCAGTCACTTTAGTCTTAGTGAAAACAGTTGACTGAAGATGATAATTTCCCTATCAATATAGAATGGATTAAATTGAAGGTCTGGAAACCAGACTATTTGTGAACATTAATTTTGTTTGTTTGTTTGTTATATTTCTGCATCCATAAAAATCCAATACAACATATACATTATTATATAAAACAAAGAAAGTATGATTACATAATGTACAGAAACGGTTTAAAAACCCATATCAAATACACTAATGATTCTATTCTTCCATGGGGTCCCAATTTAACATAATGGAAATATTATCTAAAGAAACTGAAAAATGAGTATATGTGCCCATCCCACCCCACCCCAACCTCACAATTCTACAACTATGAAATAAATGAAATAAGGGGTATCATTTCATTTTTTTCCGAACAAAAAATTATAATTTCAAAAGTTTGAAGTTTACAATGTCACTTGGACTTCCCGGTTAAATATGGTTGTGCAAAGATAATTCATTGTACTCGATATAAAAAAGGGTACGTTTGCAGCTCTGAGTGCTAGGCTTCGGCAGAGTTAGCTAGCAAGAAGCTAGCTTGTTCCGTGCCATGAGTCAACATCATGCTTAGACCCCTGGAAGCCCGGCCGGCTGGTCGGGCACTGGCCTGGGGGAAAGCCAATATTCGGCAGGGGAACAAGCCGGAAGATGCCGAAAAGGACCGAATTTTTTCCTGACAGGTCCAATGAAGGCACCCGGACTACCCGCGATGCTATTAATAAATCGAGACTGGACTAATATTACGTTGGCGAATTGAATTTGCGTGTATAACGCAATAAGCATCACAAGGAATTTATTCGTTCACCACGCGCTGTACGAAGGCGTGACATCTTGATGGAATCGGTATATGGACAAATGTCTACGAGATCTTTATGTATATACTTCTAAACTCACATCTTGTATGATCTGTACAGACAACGTTCGCTATAATTATAATTTCTCGTTAAAAATATTAAGCTTGAGGTCAGAAGTTCACACATGAAAGTATCAATAACAATCCGGAAAAATAAACGAATAAATTATCAGTCTGGCATTTGTCTACATTTTCAACGTCCCTTGCTCAATGTTTTCTGTCATAGTAAAAATAAAACCACTGTGATTTCGTTAAGTGTACTTCAAAATTGATACTTTATGCGTAGAATGAAATATTTTGGTTTATCTTTTCTAAATTAATTGGGGTGTTTAGATAAAATAATGGCAGTTTGGGGTGTTTTGAAACGCATTTTAATTGGAAAAACATAAAATTTGGACGTTATTGACCAACCAACATTATGGCAATGTATATTTTTAAGAGTTTCCAATCATCAATTTAAATCTTTGCCTCAAACACCTGTTTGCCTATATAGGTACTTTGAGGCTTGATTTGGGAAGTGAACAAATGAAAAGCACAGATCAACGGATATAATATTTGTCGGATTTAGTTTGCACTGGGTTAAGTGATAATTCCAGTCAGGCTGTTTTTTTTTCAAAAACATTTTTATCACCATCGACTTACATTCAATTTGGGTGATATTAAATTCCATTTAATGCATTATCAACCGATCTTTTTCATTACTGAATCCTATCAATGAAAAGGTAGCTGAATTAAAAGAAAAGAAAAGAAAAAAACTATAAGAAATAGAAATTGTGTCACATCTTTAATAATACTTAAAATTCAAGTTCATCGAGAATATCTGTTCACACTTCAAGACCCCTACACATTTTGTCCATGCAACATGATCCCCCAAAATATAATTTCAAATTATCACACGGGTCTATCACAAGATAATACTTAACACTTTATAGTGTGATAATTCTTGAAATTATTTCCATGAAAAGATCCATAATAACAAATAATACAAAATATAAGAAAGTTATTATCAATATTTCTTTGCAGTGTGCTAAATAAGCCAATGTTATTTGAATACTTCATTTTAAATGTTATTGTAGATATAGATATATTTATTCATATTATGTTACTTATACTAGTTTGGAAAATGTATTTTTTATAGTTTGTATATCTTTAACAAATATAATTTGTGTTTTTATACATAAAAATGCAAAAACCAATGAAAACGAAAACGAAATCAGTAAACACGTGTTATGATTTATCAAAATATAAAACGTTCATAATGATTCACACAAAATAATCAAATCAACGCCTTCGACTGACCGGTAGACACGTCAAAGTGTTAACCTTTGAAACAGATATGGCCTAAAGATATGGAAGTAGGGGCAGATTAGAGAACTGCTAACTCACCGTGAAAAGTCGAGATGAAAAAATGCAGTATCACTTTACTAATAAACATGTGTTTGTGAATTATGCATATTACCCAACACTTGCTCATAGTTTACGCATGAATTTCTTTTTTGTACAGGTATCTACTCCAGTTACATGTATTTACATGCAATCATGTTTTTCTATTTTGATACGTTATGATTGGAAAACAGAAGCCGTTTTCCTGTGAAGACACATGGAGTTCCCACCATCTTAAACGGATATGGCAGAATTGGAAGCAGGGCTGCCACTCAAAATTTTAATTTCCCCCTACGCCGCATGCGTATTTTGCCCTACGGACACCAGTTTTCTCCTACGCCTCAATTACCCAATCTTTCCCGACGACCCTATGTTTTCCCCTACAAAAGTCCACTTTTCCCCTACGAAGCTATGTTTTTAAAAGTATCAATAATAGTCCGGAAAAAATAAACGATTAAAATTATCATTCTGGCTTTTGTCTACATTTTTAATGTCCCTTGCTCAATATTTTCTGTCATATTAAAAAATAAAACCACTGTGATTTCGTTAAAGGGAGAAGGAGCCAGCAATTAACGGGCATAAGTTAAGAAAAATTACATTGTGAGTATTGTGAGAATTATGGTACATGGTGATGATTGGAATACAGAAGCCGTTTTCCTGTGAAGACACATGGAGTTCCCACCATCTTAGAGGGATATGGCAGAATTGGAAGCAGGGCTGCCACTCAAAATTTTAATTTCCCCCTACGCCGCATGCGTATTTTGCCCTACGGACACCAGTTTTCCCCTACGCCTCAATTACCCAATCTTTCCCGACGACCCTATGTTTTCCCCTACAAAAGTCCACTTTTTCCCTACGAAGCTATGTTTTCCCCTACAATAACCTTAGTAAATGCAATAGATTGATCACGGTTTCTTCGCCGGAGATGGACAAAACGGACAAATATAATGATATGGAATTGTTTTGAAATCTTTCGGGGAGTAAAGAATAGTTCTGAAAATTGTCAAAACCCCTACTTTTCCCCTACGAAAGATCATTTCCCCGTAGGTATCCCTTCCAACCTACGGTTTGCTAAATATCATACGGTAGGGGGTTTCCCCTACGAGTGGTAGCCTTGATTGGAAACAGTTCTCAATTTAAAGTACAATCTTACAACAATCAAAATATACTAATTAAGGTTACTATCAGAAACTGCAGAGACAATCCCATTTGTTGTGTTACTTTATAAGGATAGAATATCAGGCTTTTAGTTTAGTTCAACACTGGGAAACGAATTCTTGGTATCTTCAAGTAATAAATTCAAGACAAATTCTTACCGTCTGAATAGACACGCTTAACAATGTGTCAATTGGTAAACTTTGGTTCTCCAGGCATTTTTGACCTCTCCTAATCATGTCTCTTCCCTTTAATATTAGCATCACTGGTGATAATAAACATGAAGACGAAGACGAAACGATTTTTATGAAATGTAGTAATTAGTCTACTATTCTATACATAAAAGAGACATTTTGAATGATATTTTATTGTCATAAAGCAATTAGAAATAGAACGCCACTTCTCCATGTTTTTAAATTCAAATGCTAAAAAATAATTGCTTATCTAAAATTAATAATAGAATAAGGCTTGCGGAGAGGTGCAAACATAGAAACGCAAGAAGAGAACTTGCACTATATACGTATAATTTTACTAATAAACGTATTGTGTAAAGTAGATAAAAAAAACAATACGGCTCGATTAATGTCGTGACATTAATGCATACGAACCATATTTGTACGATGATATATACATGTATTTGGAAACAACAACAGAAGTTTCCCCACTTCTGAAAGGTGATCCGGCCCACCATACACCCTTCAACTCTAGATCACGGCCGGTGCACCGGGGTCACACAAAACGTCAAGGGCCCCTTCAAAATCATGCGGCTTCCGGATTTACCTTATAAAGTGGCGTTACCTCTAAACGGGTTACGCCCCTCATTTCTTAAAAGTCCACGTTAATCCTTGTACTTCGAAGAGCGCTAAATTCAATCCATCAATATTCAACGACATGTTCCTTTTCCCGAATTCATGGTTGTGAAAGTCAAGTTCGGGTTGAACGGTTCTGTATAAACAGATAGGAAGGGGGTTCAGTTTCGGTTAGGATTGAGAGAAACAAGTATAGGAGGGGGCCGTAAAGGTCACTTCGATATTGGGAACAGGTGAATACGCTGGCTGTAAGAAAAACACCATATGGATCGTGACATGTTACAACTTTCTTAACTATATCATTTAGAAACGTCAATATATGTATATTTTGGGGAGTAAACTGAGTCTCGAAATATCCCATAATCAGCAGAAACGAATATTAATCTCAATGAGCAAAAGTTCACCTGCACGTCATTCCAATTTTGAAAGTAATTGTCATTACATAATATTTAGAAATAGAAATTATTTTAGTATTGATACAGAAACGCCAAACACAAAATTTACATCTTTGGGGAAATAACAAAATGAAAAGTATCACAATATTCTTACTATGAACAGAAGAAGAAAAGATTCAGAATAGACGAAAATAAAGACGAAGAAAAAGGAGGGAGTTGTGAAGGCGATGCAACACTTCTTAATAGTCCTATGTTTGATTTAACCTTGACTCCTGCTTTTACGTAGCCCGTTTGCTTTTATTTCATCTTGTATTTCGTAATTTTGAAATTAAATATTGAAGAATGTTAGAGTGAATATGTGAATATCATTATACGTTCTGTTATGAATGTAAATTCATTTATAATGATTTAAGTTTTTACAGAGTCGAAAAATAAATAAATGAACTGAAGCAAAACATTGTCGAATCGGAATTGGATACCGCCCTCTTTGGACTAAAAATTAAGGTAAAACTGACAACTAAACTATCTTAGTTGTGTGGTATATTACTGTATTAGACTATACTGGAGACTGGGGGCAAGGCAAATAATCGTGACTTTTCGTAGTCCCATCATTGGTATTTTGCAACTTCTTAGTGATGATTATTGTTCACCAAAATTAATTTGCGTGTTTTCGAGAATTTGTATCTATTATGTCATAACCAAGTACCTTTACCACTGTGCCAACTACAAGAGACTTTCAACGTGTGCAAAAATAAATTACGTGGCTGGAAAATCTCTCCGCCACATCCTCGTTCGCAAACTAGGAAGAAGTGCTTGACAAGGTATGCAGTCACAAAATGCCCCTGATGATCCGCAGGTATTTGAAAACTAAGTAGGAACTTTGGTGAGGCATTTGAGAGCAACCAATCTATAATGATGATGATGATGATGATGATGATGATGATGATGATGATGATGATGATGATGATGATGTTGATGATGATGATGATAATGATGATGGTGATGATGATGATGATGATGATGATGATCATGATCATGATCATGATGGAGAGGAGGAAGAACAAGAAGACGATGATGATAATGATGGGAAGAAGAAGAAGAAGAAGAACAAATAAAAAGAAAAAGAAAAAGAAGAAAAAAAGGAGGAGGATGAGGGAAGAAGATGATGAAGGAGAAGAAGAAGAAAAAAGCAGTAAAAATATTGAAGAACGTGAAGAATAAGAAAGTAGGAAGTGTGAGAAAGAAGAGAAGGAAGAGGAGGGAAGAGAAAACGAAAAAAAAAAGGTGAAGAAACTGTATAGGAAAAGAAGATTTGTCACAAAATAACAAATAACCCTAATTGAAAATGAGGATACGATAATCTATACGTGGTGCCGTTTGGACTCTCACTCTTATAGAATACTCAGAAATGATGACGGTTAATGTTGCGACACACGGCTTGTACAGAAAATCTTATTTATCAATCTAATTACGTTCCCAACTCATACACTACTGAGACGTGACATTTAAGGTTATGGCTATCTCGCATTTTGGTAATCTAATCATGAAGGTGATAATTCAATCATATTTCACCGATTAGTAAAAGGAATTCGTTTAACTAAAGCTAAGGCATTAGAACGCTTGTAAAATTATTTCAGGGAGGTGTAAGAGAGACTCTCGCACACCTCCCTGATTATAATTTGCTTTCGTATTATTTCGTATTGGGCCATAACAACGCTCTAAGAAAAAAAAAGTTCCAAAAACGGTGCCCAGCCTTGTCACAATAGCTGCACCTTTATTGGTGCTCTAAAGCACCATTCTGACGCAAAAAGGTGAAAATGACACTTTTTTCGTTTCATTTTCTATCAAGCACCCTTTATGGTGCCTATTAGCATCTGTTGAAATGGTGTCGCTATATTGTGACAAAATGGTGCTAAATTGAACCTTTTTTTCATTGTTTTCAGAATGAATGTGTTTGTTGTTTTTGTTTGAATAAATGAAAAATAATACTAGACTCCGGTTTATCTTAACTCAATTAGAAGAGAGTTTTTCTAGAAGTAATATCAAGGATAGCACCATAATGAAAAAGAAAACCCACACGCATCGAGTTAAGATTGTGTGGTAACGGAAAATTGGAGTCCCATAAAAAAAGAAACTGACGTCCTCGAAGCATGTCAATGTTGTAAATCAAGTTTGTAATGGTCGCGACTTTCCAATGAGGAAGTAACCATTAATCTTTTAAAAGAAAATATAATTCGAATGGAATGCTGCCAATATACTATTTTTTTTATGGTGAAATGTCCGCTGAAACAGACTTCGCACTGCATGGAATCCGCTGTCAAGACCAATAGAACTTCAATTGGGCTTTGCTAAGAACCATAGTCCATGCCTGCGACTGTGGAACATTCTGAAACAGGTCAATGCACACCGTGCTGCGAGATGCCCGCTATAAGTACTTGGTCAAAAATGTGAAATGGCATGTTATGGCAGGATCGGCTGGCTGTCAAATGAGGGAGGGCTCTCCACTGTGAGAGAGCATGTGGCCTGAATATCAGACCGTGGAGATGGAACACAAAGAAGAAGAATAATTGAATGTGTCTTGTACATCTCCCCCCCTATCTTGAACTTTTACTTACAAACAGTGTTTGATTTTTTGAAAAATATTGGTGAGAAGTCGAGGGAGAAAGATGGACTTAATGAACAAAAGACAGACTAACAAAACTCAAAGTGACCGCGTTTCTCTTCAAGATATAGTGCATTGAATTATATTCAATACTCCGCGAAGACGTTATAAGTAGACCTATTAAATGAAACATAATCTTTCTATTTCTTTCTTCTTTTTCGCCAAGTTTTCCATGATGCCAGTAAAAGTATTATCGACAGCAATTACTTCACACCATCACATCGGCTGTTGAAAAATAATATCAAAGTGTGTATTCCAAAAGAAGAGCATCTTCTGGAATACATGTAAACAACATTGTAATTAATGAAAATAGTGTTTGCCTTACCTAGCAACATGTATGGAAATTTCAGAGTTAAAACTAGGCCTATTTCAGCTGTGCTATTACTTGGTAATCGGTATTGTTTCGAATTATTATTTGTTCATAGTATGATATTCAAAAAGCTAATATTCATTTGATTGATTTCTTAAGATTTTGACCTTCTTTAAGGATTCCTGGAAATCATAGTTTAAAAGTTCATTACCACGATGAATTTCTTCAAGTCGTACCTTCTGTTCCATAATCAAGCGATATTAATGCGTCAATCGCGGAAGACGGTGCCTTATCCACCGATGGTAAGTATAGAATTTTAAGAGATAAATTGATCAAATGTACGCATAAAATATATTAACAGCCAATAAAGAATGTAACATCAACAGTGGTTGGTTGAAGGTCAGAAAGTGTTCTAAAATGTTGTATACATCCTTGAAACTTCATAATCGAGTTTGCGTTTACAATTCCCATTCGTTGCACAAGTCCGCAAAAGTCCACATTCCTTTCATTAAAAATAACTTCGCACGGGAAGCATCTGCCTTAGCAGTGTACTCTACCATGGAGTAGAACAGAAATTAAAGATTTCCCGTACAAATAAATTTTACAGCAATGATAAATGTAAGTAACTGCTCTGTGCGTTACAACGAAACTAGACGATATTCTCGACCGGGTTTAATTTGTTCAGAGTTAAAGTTTGAGAAGAAACCAAATCTGGCTTATGAAGGACTTTAATAATTCAATCTGTTCAATACTGTTATACATTCTTCAACATATTTCGTCAACGAGTACAAACGGTTGAATACTCACAGGAATTATTATTTTCTAGTAACGACGAATTATTGTGGGTATAATTTGTATCGGAAGAATAAATGATTTTAATACATGTTTGTATTTTGGATAAAAGTCCACTAGGTGTGTGAAAACTATTTTGTAACGACATAAGGAAGATTAAAGATCTTGCCAATGTCGAAACACACACGTCCAGCATCACTACCAACCCACCACCATCACACACTGACACTGGCACGGGCGGAGGGGCAGGGCGACGACAGGACGGGTGGGGGGGGGCAGCACGGTTACGGAGGCGAGCGATGGGGGGGTCACACACACGACTACGACACACAGGAGGGGCAGGGGGCAGCACGAGGGTTCACACACACATGGCACACACACACAGATCACCACACACACATATACAACACACACACCATATCATACAGCCACGATAAATCAATGCAACAACACAGAACACATCCACAACACACATTCTGCAGCACACACGCACGCAAACACACAGCAGAACAGTAGTACATCGCAGGACGCCAAGACACAAGACACTTTGCGGGCCAGCAATACAACTTCACTAGACACACACACAAAGTGCCACACAAGGAATCTGACATACACACCCAACACGCGACAAGCATACATAATTTCATACACTCCAAAATACGATTGGCCCCTCCGCGGCAACAGTACTGCACCGAACACAGGACACAGAAACAAGACATTAGACGTATTATCACTATCACAAACAAACATCATCGATCAGTCAATCAAGCGTTCGTCCTTATCGATTGCTTATTCATTCATACAAATCATGGAAGCGTAAGAAACGAGATTACCTTCCATTCATATAACAAAGTTTTCAAGTCCCTGTTTTAAAATATCTCAGACTTTGGCTTCCTGTACAGATCCCAAATGATAACATTCTTGATAATTCTTAATTCAATATGTTTCAAACTGTTCGTTAAGGTATTCACTCTCAGAGGGTCATTTGCCAACGTAATACAATCGTTGCGAACAAACTTGTCTGTTTATCGATAGTAGATCATACATCGTGGCAGCAAATTCCAAACTTTTTTCTATTTGTGAAATGACCACTTTGTGTTGGCTCATTTATCGGTTGTTGTTGTATCCTTTAATCTTGCATTTTTATTGTTGGAAATAGTTCAAAACCATCAAGCTCGCAACATAGAAAATGCTCTATCAATTAGGAAAAAATACACACACAGGAAATTCGGTCATGTCAGAATTCACTAAATAAAAATGTGTACACGCGATGATCTGAGCCATAAAATGAAACTTGCTCTTTCAAAATAGTGGATAATTTTGTGTGAAGTCCGGTCCTTTGTGTACTTACACTCTCTCAACATTTTCCCAGCATTTAGTATAATTACGCTAGCGATATAAATTAAGTCTAAACACGATTGTGTTGGCTCAGTTGGGTAAAGCGTCGCCTCACAGACCTGGGAGTCGGTGTGGTTCAAACCCGTCAACCCGCGGCCGCGTTCAGACTCAAAAGACATTGAAAGATGGGCAAGTTGCTTGCGATACCGGTTGGTTTGGTCGTTAAAATTTAAGGGATTAGAGCATTACGTTCCTATCTGCGCTGCTCAGGGCTGCCGGGGCCGCACGCATCAATTGGGCAAAATCAAATTTTCGGAGGATTTCTATTTTCTTGATTTCTATTTCGAACAAATACAAATGTTGAATTTAAATGCTGAATCAATAATGCATTGAAACTATGGAATAGTTTGCTCTCTTCCAGGATCTCCACTTTCCTTTTTCTTGGCATACTTCATGATATGTTACACTTTTGCTCCTCATTGAATCATCCTTTCTTATTCTAAATTAATCTTTGGTTACTTTCTTGTGTCTCCTTGAGAAAATAAGTATTTCGTCCTTCTCTCCCATTTTCATGATCACGATCTAATTCGTCTTCTCTCTATCTTGCGTTTTCTTTTTTTTTATTCGGATTTCTTCCTCTGACCTTTTTTCTGCACGTCTCGTTACTTTACATCTCCCCCCCCCCCCCATTCAAGGTAATTTGCCACATTAGAACAGCATGTAACATCCAGACCCGTCATAATTGTCATTCTAGTCTTCCCAACTTCATGACTGGAAGGTAGAAGCATAATAATGTAGACTAAGGTTTGTCTCACCAATCGGCCTCACAAGATGTGGAATCAAGTGCCAAGAATACAGGTTATAAGATATCAATTTATTTCCTGCTATCGAATAAAAAAAGTACAATGCTTCGACTAATGGAGCGATATCAGCTTGTTAAGTGTTAAGTAGTTGCCTCCCTATCTCAAAATATTGCTAGCATACCATGTAAGCGCATGCATTTTTGAGTTCGAAATGGGTCCTTTCTATAATTGAGATCGCAATGAAGTTTATTTACGAAAATAACAAATTATTTGAGAAGAGAATCCGAATCAAATATTCTTTCTGGGTGTTTCCTCTCAAGGCGAGAGATCAATCAAAATGCAGGCGTACCCGACGCAGAGGGGCTGAACAAAATTAACATTTTTAGCCTACCCTACCGGTTGGGTGTTAAATTCACAAACAGCATCGTAATTCGTTTCAGATTTCATGCAAACGGTTTGAGGTTTGGTAAAGGACTTCCAACAAACAAAAAAAATGTCAAGGTCATTTTTCCGCTGACCGTTTCTCACAAGAAAACACACCCCATGTAAGAATGAGAGCGCCTGCTATCTCAGATAACACGACGTTCGTTTATAGAAAGACCCCCTTCAACCAAATGCATGCGTTATAAATGTATGTGCAATACTTTATGAGTAAAGGTAGGGTTGATTCAACGGATTGACAATTTTTGTGCCATCCATCGACGCCGCGCCCTAATTCAAATTGTGACAACTGGTATTGTCTTTGATCCGAAGGGGTAACCCAGTTTCGATGCGCTGACGCTTGGTTAACAAACCACACAACACACACACACCACCACACACCACAGTTCACACACACACACACATGTCACAGACACACATCAACAGCACACACATCACATCACACCACACACCCACACACCGCATACTACACACATACACATACAAACACCCGGCATACACCCCATCTCACAAACACTACGACACATCAACACATGCTACACGCACACCTCACTCATACACACCCCCACAGACACACTCTGCACACGCACACAAACACATACTTATTAACACATAATCAACATACACACACACTACATCACATTACATACATACGTCCACCTGTCACCTACAATACCTGATAAATCCGCACATTCTTATGAAAACATAAACACACGAAAGGTAGAAAAATAATTTACTTGAGAAAATAATATAGATATCAATATTTTTGCTAACATGCAGGGGAATTATAGCGCTAGAGTGACACTTCAACTGTCGTACGATAACTGGAACTTTCCTTATGTTTGGATTGCGCTGAACTTTAGCAGTATCGTGGTGACGGGTGCCGACAATGATACACCACATATAAATTACACACACATACACACAACACAGACAAGCCCCACACACGATCACACAACGTCAGGCCACACACACACGGCACACCACTAACATACATATTCGCCAATAAAGCACATACCACCAAACACACAAGAAGTAGTGTGTATAGTACACTCATGCTCAAATAAATTGTAGGAATATTTGTGTTGATACTTCATTTCTTATTCACTATACTGCCAGAAATTTTCAAGACAAGTTTTTATTCATCGAAAACGCAGTATTGAAGTAATTGAATTCAGAAGATGACTAAAAGTAAAACCAAAATACGTTTTAGCGCAATTAACAGATGTATTATATTTTTTTTAAGAAGTCCACTTAAAAATTCATTGAAAAAAATATTAAATTAAGTAATAAATAAACACGCAATAAACTCTCGATAAGCAAATCGTAATGTCACTTATCATTTTAATCATATCAAGAATTGTCTGTTACAAATCTAATAACTTTGTAACACCACAGTTGACTTCAATCACGGCCGCCACAACTCTTGAATACCACCATTCATTAATGCAACAGTTTTTTCGAGTTCGAGTCGGACACTACAAAAGTGGGCGCCACCATGTCCTGAAAAATTATAATTTTCATGACTGGGGTGAGACAAGATATTTTAATCCCAGATGTACCGTTCACAGGATAAGTGCAAACTTTCCTAAAATGTTCTTGATAAAATATTGCCATTAATTATCGAGTATGAGTGTATGGTAATGACAAAGTTCACAGAATCTAACCACCATTTGACTGACAAAAGTGTGAAAAAAAATATTTAGGGGGAAATTACATTTAATAAGATGAAACTTTAGGTTCATGTTGTAGGTCGTAAAAAATAAATGTAATTTTCAGTTTGTTTTGAACCTAGAACCTTGGTATCTTTCATAGCTGTTTATGAGGAAAAAGGCAGCATTTATGGCCATTGTTGGGCTAAAAAAGGGCAAATTGAATGGTTGTAGTATTCACGAAAAATAGGATTTTATGCTCACTTTTTTGTTTGTGTTCATTAGTTCTTCGAGCAAATAATTCTTGTCCAGCTGAGACTGTTTTTGCTGTAATTACTACATCTTTACATGTGCACAGACCCATACGAAATTACCCCTTGCCGGTAACAAATGATTAGACCCCAAAACCATTTTTTCAGAGTGATTGCGGCCTTTTGAACCGCTATACACATCTTGATAGGATAGAGGCTAGAACTCTGAATTTCCCTTCGTTTATTGCAGTAATTTAATTGGCGTTCGACTTTATTAGGATTGATTTATCTGGTTGAAAAGACGGTGAGATATAAAATGCAAAAATGCTATCCCCAACCCCAGAAGTGTGAGAAAAAATCAGGCCATCTGGTTTTAAAAAAATTATTGTCAGTGAAAACGCAATTCATCCAAGGCCTGAAAATTTAATCAATGTTATCTCAATATACTTTCCATTAAGTGATTACATTCGATAACAGTACCCTCATAAATGTTTCATAAAATTAATTTTTTTAACAGTTTCCAATTTATCTGATTTTGGACCCGGGGACCCAAAATTATCAAAAAACACACCACCTGTACAGATCCTACTCAATACTATTATCTTTCTTTTTTCACCTGTTCTTATGATAGACATTTTGGAAGTGCCCAAAAAGTGCCAATATCATACCATTAGTTGGGCTAGTCGTGGTAACCCAGCCACCATGTCAGGTTGCTTAAGAGCTACTTTGTCAAGACAGAAGAGT
>JZLH01S0186318.1:25331-35687 GCA_001188425.1 Eucidaris tribuloides | reverse complement strand
AGATCTGAGGCATACCGGGCACTGATGCTGTCGATGGACACCTGACCACGCCGGGGCCAGTTGGGAGGGGGCTCCAAGCCTAGAAAATAATTGAGAAATACACAAAACTAGAGGTATTACTGAAAACCCCCACCTGCGCTGTCAGAGTACAAGCCTTCAAATCTGCCTGGTTGAAAACGCAGGAGAAAATTAGGAGCAAAATTCTCCAAAAAGTAGGAGAAAATCAGGATTCAATCCACCAAAAGTAGGAAGAAAGTAGTATGTATGAAGTAGTAACTCCGAAGAAAGTGGAAACATTTATGTCATTCGAAGTTTGATTTATGTCATTCAAAATTTAACTTACATGTACAGTTAGCAAATCAGTGGCCTCTTCAGTAAAAAATAACTCAAGATCAGCAAAAATTACATTTGCTCTGCCTGAATTTGTTTCAGTCAGCCAATGTATTGACACTGATCATCGTATTATGTGAAATCAGGTTTAGGTTCAGTACGAAAAGCCGCAGTAGTTCGCAGCAAGAAGTTAAAGCCCCAGGAGGCAAGGATTAAAATTTAGGGTTTACCCAACACGGGTAGAGGTTTTGCAATACCCATGTTGAGGAAGCGGAGACCTTTCGTTATGTTACCTGACACAGTACAGGAAAAGCATGTTTTACAGATTTACACCTACATCTATACCTCACAAGACCCCCTATGTTAACACACACACACACATCCTGCAACCCATTGATGTGTCGGGTATATCTTTTTTTATTGTCTATTGTTTTTCAATCTCACAAGACTAATTTTCTGCCCCCTCAAGGCCATCAAGGACTTGAATTGTTGTCTACACATTGTATGACCCCCTATGTAAAAATACACACACAGATACAGACACAGGCACACAGACACAGTCACACAGACACGCAGACACACAGACAGACACACACACACACACACACAAACACACACAGACACACAGACACACAGACAGAGATACACAGACACAGACACAGACACACAGACACACACACACACACACACACACACACACACACACACATACATACTTGTATTCAATCGGGCGGGCAGGTTGATATTTAGGAATAAAACTGGGAAGATTTCAGTTAAGTGTATTATTTAAGATTTTGCTAAATTTACTGTTTAACCTGAAAAATTAATTGATTTGAAAATGTATTTTCAGTATAGCTAGTTTCTACTGACTTTTATTTGTTAGAGATCTGCACACACATGAACCGGGGAGATTTGAGATTCTTCACATACGCCGGTTTGTAACGACACGTACACACACACATCCCCAAATATGAAAGTGTGGATAAATCAGAGTACCACCACCCTTACCCTGTACGAGCTATACAGGGCGTATTTGCATCATTCTAGCTAGGTATGGGAAACTGCAGAGCTCCGTGGTTCTGTGTGTCTCTCTGGTTTTGCCACGAAAATCATATATACCTCCTCGTTTGCCGGTCAATACAAGTGCACACAAAGACACAGACACAGACACACACACACACAAGATAGATTTGTGCATCATACCATTGTAATCCTCTGTGTCCAGAGAGCTGTAATGCTTGACTCGTTCCGCTGCATTCATCTGCATCTCGGTTTCAATGTAGGTACGTATAAGAACATTTAGGTACAGGGAGACCTGAAACATAAAGTGAGGGCACAATTACAGAAACAAAGCAATAGCCATACTCTTTTTTCACCATATTTGCACACAATCAGTGTAGTAAATAAATTCTGATTATCATTGACATATATACCAAAACCTGATTACCAACACTAGCAAAAACTTGCAGGTATATTCAGAGATTAGACCTGATTTGACTTTAGACCTTCAAATGTGACATTTGACCCCCAAATGACATTGTAAGGCCCTGTAAGGCATCTACCATCCACGTTCACAGATTTGTGGTTGCAAAGTTACCTGGTAGAAACTTGCAGATATATTTGGCCTCTTGGCTCCATTAGAAGTATACAATTGCAAATAAGTGATTGTGGTACACATTATACCGATATACAATTTTGATAAACGTCAAGTGTAAATAATGTTGCTGCTCTTCGTGTTGTAGGTAACATGACCACTTACTAAACAAGGCAAGATTTTCAGCATTAAGAATAACACTAAAAAATAACTTTTACATGTTTTGTTGACCCGCGGTACAATGGTGAAATAAATTTTGTTTCAAAAATGGTGTTTTTTTATTTGGTACCCCAGGGTATCCTTTATGTCATCATATCACAAACAACTTAGCCATTATGCATGCTTCCAGAGTAGAATTCTTGTTGAGGAGGTGTAATATGCAATTATCTAATGTACCTAAGTTTACAGTAAAGACCGAAGTTTTCCATGGAAATTACGGAATTTGAGGTGTATAACGCCGAAAACGGCATTTTGAACAAAATTCAAAAAAAAAAAATCCTGCCTAAAATCCCCCCCCCAAGTAAAATCTACAAAAATTTATTGAATAATGTACCAAAAAGATGCCTAATAAAGCCAAAGAAATCATGCGTTACCTGTAATTTGTCCCCAAACCCGAATCAAAACCCCCATCAGCCTAGTAAGCTTGACGTTATTTGCGATTTTTTTCTAACAAAAATTCAACTCAGAAAATTGCAAAATTGCAATGCAGAGAAAAACAGAATTTGACCTTTGTAAAATTGAGAAAAACGGAATTGACATTTGTAAAAGCGAAAACTTTGGTCTTTAGTTTACAGGAGTGGGGATGATGAATGAAAACATCACCTCCTTTCAGAACACAGGAAAATGCATACACATTTATAGAGACAAAGGGAAATAGCAAAACTAGAAGTAGCCCTCAAGTTACGACACAATGATGTCAGAATCAAATAAACTGTTTAACCCTAGTGGACTATTACTTCAGACCAGGTTTTTACTGGGGGGAAGGGGTCAATTTGCCCCCCCCCCTTCAGATCTCTGCCGCAGATTGTACGATCGCCCCGAAAATCTTACCTGCAACGCATAGCTGATGGCGAGCCCCACCTCACTGGGGGGCGTGCTACCAAGTATTGATGACAAAAGAGTTGTCAGGCCAGCTAAAAGGATGACCACAGAACCAATAGCTTCCTGTCAGTAAACAAAAAAGACAGTGAAATAAGTAAAAAGTTGTTAGTAATTATTGTAATCACTTCACTTTACATTAAAGCCACAGGCTAACAATGACAGCAGTTAAAAAATATTGTGAGGCTAGTATATCCTATCCTCCATTGCTCCTTGGTTATCTTTGATAAGGTCTAGAAATGAAGCCCTGGAAATATAATTGTAACTTAAAATGATCATTTATTGCTTTACAAAAGTGAAAATCTATAAGCACTCAAGTTGACCGGATTCACCTATTTCCTCCCATAGACTAACTGTGTGTAGATCTAGGATATTTTATCCTTCACCGGAGTGGAAATCGTTCATTCATGTAGATCTTGCCAGTTACAGTGTAACTTTCTAAACTTTTGTATTCTAGGGTGACTGTTTATTTGTCCATTTAAGCACTACTTTGTAGCTCAGATATCAAAGTTTGACAATTTTTGTAAATTGAAGCTCCACAATGTTAGCCTATTACTTTAAAGGCATTATGTAACAATGTTTTCACTTTTAGAAATGTGAGCTGCATCATCCTCTATACTATAAGCATTCCAGTCTAATAAAGTCTAAAAATAAAGCTGTGAAAAAAATTGTACTTCAAACTGATCATTTAGTGCTTTACAGGGCACCAAACTGATGAAAGATATGCCAAAGATACACCAGCTGGAGCGGATCTCCTGGCTGGAAGGATCTTTCTTGAGTTTGTTTACTGAAGGAGAATCAAGCATTAACAGGCCAGCAGTTTAATTCTCTTGCATCTCGAGAGAATTAAACCCCACAGAAGGCTACAATACAGATTTGTCTGTTACAAGGCATACTTATGAAAGTAATTTGAAAATGAGTTACCTTTTGAATACAAAATTTTCACAGTAGAATCCTTTCATAGTTTACTTGGAAATGGTTTTACCCCAAGTTGAGGACTACCCCCAATCATGTAATTTGTCTTTAGGAGTGAAAATCTACGTGAATAACCAATTTTGCTATGCCCATCCCCACTCCCCACCACAGACTGAAGCGTTACAATTAAGAGGGCTTGATGCATAATTTATTTGTTATATTTTTCCATGCATATCTTGCCAGTGGCATTTAAATTTCCAAACTTTTGTACTCCAGAGTATTTGATGCACCACACGTAACCCAGGGGTACTGTTGTACCCCTGGGTATCATGTTATGTACATGTAGCACCTTCTTATGTCCATTAGAGGTATAGTTGAATAGCAAAGGTGCAGTTATTGCACTGGTGAACAACATAGTTACACATATAACCGACCAAAAAATCAGATGGAAATGACATTGAAAGTGTGATTTTTAAGGCCTTTTTGTGTTGAATAATACCACTTTAACCCAACATTTTACACAAAAGGAGCTTTTTAACATAGAAAAGCACATTAAAAAACAACTTTTAGATGATTTGATAACCCAGGGTACAGCACTGAAAAAAAAAATAATAATTCAATAAAATGGCAGATTTCTATTTGGTACCCCAGGGTACCATTTATGCTATCATTTAATGTACATTCAAGCACCATCATATAGCTTAAATCTCAAAATTTGACAACTTTTAAATTGAACTTCCATCATGTCAGACAATACCTTTAAGATGTGTGAAACATTCCAAGTAGAGCACTGACATTTGAGTTCTTGTGAATATGTCAGTATCTTAAAGCATATCAAACCGTCTTCAATGGTTAACGAGTATTAAATAAAGATGAGCATGATCTGTAGCACTCCAGCATAATTATCATTATTTTTATCATCTTTTCTCAGTTGTTTTTCAAAAAGCCACAGATTTTAGTCCCAAAGGAAAATCTCACCAGCCTTATCCCAAGCCATCTGTTGGCCGTCATCAGGTAGAGGTAGGCAACGTTGTTGGTGTTGATACGCTCTATGACAGTGCGGAAAAATCGTTTCTGCACCCTGAGGGGGAGAAAGAATAGTGTTGTATCAGAAACGTTATTTTGCTATCTGGAGACCGAATTTCAATATCCAGATGGTTTAGAATAACCTAAAATAACACAGTGCCTGTCATAATATTTGCATTCGCTGTAGATGTTCAGATATTCCCCACTGACAAATGAAATGTACAATCCTGTGAGCATGTACTTGCCAGACTACAGTGTACACAAGGGGGAAAACTCTTAAAAAGATGTATGTATTTATTGCAATTAATAGGCATGCTGATATTTTGTTTGCTTTGTTCGCTGATCTGCAAACCCATACCTGAGGTTCAGCATATGATATTTAATCCTAAAAAGGCTGGGGCTGGAATACAACCCCCCTCCCAACGTTCCGCACAATATGTCCGCAGTACGAAAAGCATTTGCTGCAGCGTTTTACGACTTTTTGTTTCCAAATCTTGCGCATCTTTTTAGACCAAATTTGCAAAATCTGTGAATGTGGTTCCGAAGTCAGACATCATTTCGTACTTGCATGTCATAACAAAACTCACTCAAAAACATATATTCATGTACGATTTCGATACAAATCGTGTTTTCAGCCCAAATTCATAAGTGCATGATTTTTAACTGTTACTGATTAAACTGAATTTATCTGATGCTGTCTATGATTGCAAAAGTGTCCCTAACAATTTAATCAAAAACAAAAGGTAAAAACAAGGAAATACATAAGAAATTTAAACAACAATAAAATACAAAATTTGAAATCAAAATCGATTTCAAATTTTTTAAGTACATTTGCTAAAGGCTGCTACACATCGCACATCGCACATCGCGACGGTTCACATTGAGACGGTCCTGTTGCGGACAGTCTGTCGTGTTCAGTCTTTGCTAAAAACCATCTTCTCGCATCGCGAATTGCTATACAATACATTGCAAGATAAAACAATCTTCCTTTGTTGCTGACTGTTGCATCATGTGGTGTATAGCGGCCTTAAGAATACTGAAAAGAGTGTGTGGACCCAAAATATTTCTGTAGCTTTATTTAGTAATTTCGAGATAAATTATGATTTTATGCATAAATTAGCATACCAATTTTATACCAAATTATTTCCGAGTAATTAACTATACAATTATGTAAATAAGGCCATACACGACGTGCCAATTCTCTCGGAAAGGGTGGGGGGCAGGGGGCAGAATCTGTCCCGTCCCCAGATTCTCCAAACTGCATGCTTTGACTCCACTCTTTATCTCATAGCGATTCAAGCAATTGTTGTTTTTTTGTTTCGTTTTCCAGCAGGTATAAGATCAAAAATTAAAATGAGTTTCTGTCATAAAATCAAGTCTGTTTGTCACCTACTTGAATGCTCTGACTGTAGCTAGTCCACCCAGGGTCTCCGAGAAGTAAGCAAATACAGGCGACTTTGTCACACTGTCCAGACGCTTCAGCTCCCTGAATGTATAAAAATAAAAATGATGATGTTAAAGGCATCGTATAACAATGTTTCAAGTTTTAAAAATGTGAGCTACATGATCCCTCATGCTACCAGTGTCTCTGATAAGGTCTAAAAATGAAGCCCTGAAAAAATTGCAGCTCAGAACAATCAAAAAGTACTTTTAAAAATTCAAAATCATTGAGTAACCATTCCAGTTTTCCCTCACAGACAGCTGTGTTGCAGAATTTTCATCGGCTGAGAATAATTCATGTGCCAATTTTGATCTATACATATTTTACGAGTCACAGCATAACCGTCTAAACTTTTGTGTTCTAGGGTGTTTGTCAATTCAAAAACTGTCAGATAGGTCAGATAGAAAAGTTAGACAATTTTTTTGCATGAATAAATAAGTTTGCTTAAAGGCCCACTGTCAAGGGCCAACTTAACCACCGAGAGGATGAGAAACAGTCTTTAGATACAGGCACATACTCACAAATATGACAAGTTGCAGTGCCATGGTCTACAGATAGCAGGAGGAAAACAAATGCTCTATTTTACCACACCACCAGGATTCTTCTGTTGCATTATAGGTAGCATTAGTGCCCCAATTTTATAATTAAAGTCACAAGAGGGCGTTTTTCTATTTTGTCATGACAGTGGGCCTTTAATATATCATTTGAAAGAGTAAAGCTTAAGTAAGTTCTGAACATGTTGTTTCAATCATACGCCCCATTGATTCTGCACAATAAGCCTTTGTTTTAGGGTTCTATTTTTTTTCTGGACACACTATACAATAAACAAAAGGTGCTCAGTAAATTCTACAACTTCAGCAAGAACTACTATTTTTTTCTTGATATGACTGTAAAAGTGTGTTGGGCCTTAAAAAAAAGTGCCAATAAAAAAGTATCACACGTGATAGTACTACGGTGCAAATGTTGGGAGAAAATGTTTCTCCGTCACATGTTCCAAATTCAAGTAATCTCATTGGTCAAACATACTTATGTGGGATATAATATACAAATAATGACTGGGCAGAGGTTGTTGCATTACATTACCAGCCCGAGGTCGTCTTGAAAAGGATTATTTTTTCCCCGAGACCAAGTCAAGGTGAAGTTGAGGGAAAAACAATCTTTTGCAAGACAAATGAGGGCTATAAATATGAGGAACGAGCAACATCTCAATAATTTTTTTTTAAACGTCACAAAACTTTATGAAATTTTAAAGATGAAAAGTTTGTTTTCGTTAACTGATTAGTGCCTTTTGGCCCATTTTACGCTTGGGGTGCGTCTGCTAGTTATTAGTGTGTGTGCGATCTATACAACGCGACACAAAGCGTAGAAAATGTCAATAACCTTAGAGTGCGAGCGCATAAATGGTTGTTACACTCCTCGCGGGCAGTGCTCAAATTACAAAATGTCATGTGACAGACATTGAACCAATCAGGAATACAAACAAACTTAATCAGTTGAATAACAATAATTACCTGCATGACATGATAAAGAAGGATTGCAGGAACACATAAGCCACGGCAACTGGTGCAATGATGGCCAGAAAGAATGGAGAGACAATCGCGTTGACCACTAGAGCAGACAGGCATCTCAGCAAGCCTATCAACATCCCTTGGAGAGTCCTAACCAATGTCTACAGGGAAAAAAAACAAACGAGATAATTTCAGTTTAACATGTGAGTTACAGTGCAAACTCATACATAGCTGCCATTTATGGAAAAAATATATATATTTTTTTAAATTCTTAACTCTAAAAGCTCAGTGACATGATTGGGAGAAATAACAAATGCCTTTAGAACCAAACTGGTTGAAAGATATATACCAAATGTACATCACCTGGAATGGAGTTTCTAGCTGGAAGGATTTGTCTTGAGTTTGTTTACTTAATGAGAATTAAGCATGAACAGGCCAGTTGTTTTATTCTCTTGAGGCTCGAGAAAATTAAATTCCATAGGAAGCTACATTACAGATTTGTCTGTTACAAATCATACTGCTGGAAATTATTTTAAATGAGTCAACTTTTGACTACAAAGTTTTCACAATAGAATCCTTGCACAATTTACTTGATTCTAGAATAGTTTCACCCCAAGTTGAGTACCACCCGCAATCATGTCATTTACCTTTAACATATGAGTTACAAACTCATACATAGTAGCCATTAATGGAAAATATATATATTCTTTTTAATTCTTAACTCTTAACATGCCAAAAGATATCTCTCTGGATATTATGTGTATTATTTGGTGTAGATCTGCGACTTTGGCACGTTAAGATTTAAAGGTAAATAACATGATTGAAGATGGTCCCCAACTTGGGGTAAAACCATTCTAGAATCAAGTAAACCATGCAAGGATTCTGCTGTGAAAAGTTTGTAGTCAAATGTCATTGTAATAATTTAGGAAGAATTACAAGTGACAGCATAAGTGTCTGAACTCATAGGGTGTTTATGTGTCCATTCAAACACTGTCAGATGTGTCAGATAGCAAATTTTGACAAGTTTTGAAATGGGGCTTATACAATGTTATTTAGTGTCTTTAAAATCCTTCTGTCTGGTATATGGTGACAAGTGTAATTACAAATATTATTGGAATAAACACTTTCAGTGCAAGACTCATAGTACTACATGCATAATCTGTATATCCAACTAAATACAACTGTATTTACTTTGCAACTGAGATAGGGGCAAGGGGCCAAATAACTCAAACAAATACACAACACCTTAAAGACACTATATAACACTGTGGAAGCCCCATTTAAAAAATTGTCAAACTTTGCTTTCTGGCATATCTGACAGTATTTGAATGGACAAATAAACACTCTAGAACACAATGGTTTAGACAGTTATGCTGTCACCAGTAAAATATTACAGATGAATATCGGCACATTAATTAATTCTCAGCTGAGAAAAATTCTGCCACACAGCACTCTATGGGGGAGAACTGGAATTGTTGCTCAATGATTTTCACTTTTTAAAAGCACTTCATGATCGTATTGAACTGCAATTTTTTTCAGGGCTTTATTTTCATGAACTGTTGATATTCACGCCCGCAGGCGGTGACGGCCAATGGTAGGTTTTTCGACGTAGATACCCACAGTGGGTTTTTTTTTAGACAAGAAGAATTTTGTCACTAGAGTTTCCCATGTTGTGAACTGTACATCAAATTTTCCATTGGCGATGCCCAAAATTGCGGGAATACAAGAAAAAAACCACTGCGTTAGCCCGTAATGTACTTTGTAAGCGATCAATATCGATTGTCGTCAGTCCGTTTCGCCATGGTAACAAAACAACGTTTTGACCGTTGCGGGTATAGAACGAAATATTTCGATTTTCTGTAACCAGCAGAAGGTTGATAACGATATTTGAGTGTCAGAGTGATCGTTAGCTGGAGCGGAGTGATAATCGGTGGCTAAGAAGCGCCCTCCCGCACTGTAGGAAGATTTGAAGGTCGTTTGCGAGTAACCAGACTATCGAACTGTGTTTGTGATTTTATTCATTTTTTCTATTTCTTTTTTTTTGGGAGGGGGGGAGGGGAGAGGGGTGTCTTCTCCGTGCAGGTGCATGAATGATTCCAGGGAGCGTCGATCGATGTTTCGATGGGGGGGGGGGGGGGCGGGCAAAGTGTAAAAATGCCCAAAATTTCGGCGGCGCTCTGCGCGGCCAGAATGCGTAAGACAATAGTTTTTGCCGGCCGCAAGCGACCGAAAAATTGACTAATCTTGGTATGTTACATACATAACAGTATTTTTGTTTGCGTGTTTATATGGTTTTATAGTGCTTTCGCCAATGCGTTTTTGCAAACATATATTTCATGCTATTATGTTTTTTTCAGTTGTCATAATTATTGGGAGGGGGGGGGGGGGCCAAATCGATATGTTTTGGGCCCCCCCATATTTTCATCGGGGGGGGGGGTCGGCCC
>JZLH01S0186318.1:0-15166 GCA_001188425.1 Eucidaris tribuloides | reverse complement strand
CTTGTCGTACGATTCATTCGATCGCAGGTAGTCGTAACTGCTAGTGTGACCAAGGCCTAATCGTGCCACCAGTGGCACGTTCACCGAGTCAATGCACAGCCAGTCGTGCGATCACCTGCGGCAAGTGGTGGGCAAATGTGCGATTACATAAGGCTAATGGCACACAAACGTGCGAATAGCTGAGACTATTGGCAGTATTCGCGCGATCACTTACGATAAATGGTAGTAAATCGTACGATTACTTTTGTCCATAGCAAGAACATCTTGGGTTCACTTGTTTCAAATGAAGTTACGCTTGGTATTTAGATATTAAAAAAAGTGTTTGTGAAGAAAAGTCAGAATGGAATGATAACTGCACATACATCAACCCACAATAACGGCCTCCACGTGTGGCATTCGCTTTATTTGTTTTTAGAGTTAGATTTTTGTAAGTCTGATTTTTTTACCAAAGCAATTATTACCATCAAAACATAACATTACGTATCATATGACACTTCAGTACGGGCAAGACAGTATCATTCTTAATTTTACAATATGATGAGCAATTAAATTATGCAATAACCAATTTAGTATGAATAATATGTACTTATAGTTTACAAGATAACGGAAAAGTATGCAGGAGACAGACAAACCATAAACAACGGCTTCATATTTGCAGTAGGCCTTCAAATAGGTTTGCACATGTTAATGTAAAAAAAAAAAGTTAGAATGAGTTAAGAGAGAGAGAGACATTGTTTTAAGTATTGCTGTGAGCAAGGGCGTAGATCCATGTTTCGGAGTGGGGGGAGGCAAAAGTGAAATAATTTCCAAATTTTCGGCACGCTCTGCTCGGTAATACAGAATCTTGCGCGCGAAGCGCGCCGAAAAATGGACAACTTTGTATGTTTAAAAGTGGTTTTTAGGCCATGTTTAATGGTTTTATAGTGCTTTTCAATGCTTTTTAAAACATATATTTACATTGCATAACATGAATTTTTCAAGTTGTCAAAATTATTGGGGGAGGGGGAAAATCGATATGTTTGCCCCCCCCCCCCATGGGATCGAATCCTCTGGCTGTGAGGTGTTCCAGATATCTGGTCCATGATGCCGAATAGATTTTGGAGCTAAGAGTATTGTAGGGTTTTCTGATTGGGTTAAACATGAACATATGGTTGAATTAAAAAAAAATCGGTTTTGAATAGTTATGGAAGGTGATTGAAAGTATGGAAGTTATACATGAATATGCATGTCGTGTAAGGTGTGTTATATGTTGTATTTCGAGTATCGAAATGATGGCTTAAGCTGTGAGATAAATAATGAGAATGAGTGACATTCGAATGGGCGCGCTTTGTGTAATAATAGAAATTTATATTTGTGGTGTTACAAAACAGTTTATCGCAACACCTGAATGATTATTTTTAGAAATGTCGTTCATCACACTCCAGCTAATTCGCAAGTCACGTTTCATGTATTCGTACGATGAGCTGCCTATTTGACGTACGTTGTACCGCGATCACTTTACCACTACTCGTATCTATGAAAAATCCCACCTGGAGTTGAGCTTAGTGGCACGATTATCGTACGGTGATTGCACGATGCACGCACGATCACTGGCGATTGCTTGCCACTTTTTTTGCGATAAATTTGATCGTAGCCAGGTTTTTAAACCGATTTGAAAACCTATGTTCGATCGTATCATCACCTGCGATCACAAGTGATTACCATGGTTGTCGTACGATAACTCGCACGTTCTATTTACGATCACTAGCGATCACCTGCGATAACTCGTCATAACTCGAACGCAGGTAGTCGCAACTGCTAGTGTGACCAGGGCCTTAACAAGTTAACTACGGGAATAGGATATGTCTTAACTCAATGGGATTTAGAGAATCTCGGAGCCAACGGGTTAAATTGATATCAAAACAAAATGGACATTTCTTAGTCATGCATCAGAATACATGTTCATTGAAAAGTATATTTCACTGATATAACATCAGATGGGATAATAAAATAACTAAACATGATAGAATCATTAATTGACTAATCAAGAATAAAAAAAATCGATTGTATTCATAGTGGGAGTTGTAAAGATAAAACCAAAATCAGGTTTTCAACCCGCATACCGGCTGCTGATCCAGTTAGGTATGACATTCGTCTCAAATGTTCCAAAACAAATAGAAGAAAACATCGTTTCAATGATTCGGCTCAATATCGTTCCAGAACTGAGGGGAATTGAAATTCATCATTACTAGTGGATGCAACTCTCTCTCCACGACATGACTCGTCTTCCAGTACACCACCACGTTAATTTCGTGTCAACACAAGCTGTATATTTCTGAGTCATAGATACATGACAAGGGCGTAGGCTGGTTTGGGCACGGGGAAGTGCACATCTTGGGGAGGTGGAACTAAAGTGACATGGGGAGGTGCACATCTTAGGGAGGTGGAACTAAAGTTGAGTAAATCAGGCGTTGATTAGCAGAAAAAGTGGTACAAATTTCAATCAAATGTAAATTGTAATCAAATGCTAACAATTGAAATATTATACCCAGTAATGTATTCTCTAGTTCTAATGATATTTCGTAATTCAAAATATTAGTGTACAGTCGAGTCTGAGCATTTATGACAGCGACAGTAGATCCATACGTACCCATTATCACAAAATAATGCTATAAACGATAGCCCCATTTATAATGTCGTTTTGAAGTTATTGCTACGTCACTTTTGATGCAAGGGTCACCAAGAGTTTCCAAGTGTTAAAATTTAATAAAATGTGCAAGGGCGTAGGCTGGTTTGGGCACGGGGAGGTTCACATCTTGGGAAGGTGGAACTAAAGTGACATGGGAAGGTGCACATCTTAGGGAGGTGAAACTAAAGTTGAGTAAATCAGGCGTTGAAAGCAGAAAAAGTGGTGCAAATTTCGTTTTGCTTGCCAGGGACGGAACTCCTTTGGCTCTGCGGGAGGGGGGTGCACGTGCACCCAGTGCACTCCCCCAGCCCACGCCCTTGATGTGTAAGACTGAATATTCGTTGTTTAGATTACCTCTGTTTCCACGGCACAGGAGACAGTTTCCTTTAAATCTGTAATACCGTTTAGAAAGATGCTTTGCATCCACCCTCTTATGTAGAGATTAAGATATCAGCATTATTGTTGGGTGCAAAACCTTCCCCATTAAATGCATCGGTCAACGGTATAATACTACGTTAACCCGTTAACTACGGGAATAGGATGTGTCTTAACTCCATGGGATTTAGAGAATCTCGGAACCAACGGGTTAAATCGATATCAAAACAAGATGGACATATCCTAGTCATGGATCAGAATGCATGTTTGATTGATAAATATATTTGACTGATATAAAAATCAGATAGGATCATTAAATAACTAAACATGATAGAATCATTAATTGACTAATCATGATAAAATGATTGAATGAAAACTCAATTGTATTCATATTTGGAGTTGTAAAATAAAATCAAAATAAGGATTTCACCTCGCATGTCGGCTGCTGATCCAATTAAGTATGTCATTCGTCTCAAATATTCTAAAACAAAAAAAAGAAAACATCTTCTCAATGATTCAGCTCAATATCGTTCCAGAACTGAGAAGTTCAGTGAAGATAAAAATAATACACAACGTGATCCGAACTCTAACGTGGGGATTCAAATTCATCATTACTAGTGGATGCAACTCTCTCCCTACGATATGACTCGTCTTACAGTACACCACCACCTTAATTTTATGTTTACACAAGCTGTATATTTCTGAGTCATAGATACATGACCGACTGATATTAACATTTGACGATATACCATCAGATGTATATTTTATTATTTTGACATCACGTGAGAAGTGTACAAGAAATCAAAGGAACAGTTATACGGATATGGCGGTTGATAACTATAGATTATACCTTAACACTCAAATTTAAAAACAAAAGAATACAACAAAAGTCCTCTCGATGATTTCAATCAGTATCTTCAAGGACTGAGGATTTTGATAACTGACAATACCTGTGATAATTTCTTTTTTCTGTCATGGTAAATTATGATCACATATGAACAATTGAAATATTATTTGCAGTGATATATGCTTCATTTCCAATGATGATTTGTAATACAGAATATTCAACTACATGTATAGTCGAAAGCATATATGGCAGTGACACTGTACCCATTATCTCACGTGTTGCTTTTGACGACAGTCACATGTAGAATACCATTTCAAAATTATTGCTACGACACTACTGATCCAAATCTATTATTACGAGGTTGCAACGTGTATATTCAGATATTTCACACTCGTTACAAACCTACGTTTTCGTTGTATTACGGTTCGTCTCCTTTTCACGACACATGCATCTGAGCAACAACAAGATAGCGACGATTCCTGTCGATGCCTTCGAAGGACTGGGGAGGTTATGGTCCCTGTAAGTATATCATTATCATATACCTCAATAACAGGATATAGCAGAAGTATGATCTTTCAGACCGAACTGCAATCTACCAACAATCAGTACCTCCGTCCAAATCCGTAATGCCGTTAAGAAAGATATGTATCACCCTCTTATGTAGAGATTGAGATATCAGCTTTACTACTGTTCGCGACTCCCTTCCCACGAAATAAGCCTAACTACGGTATGCCACTTCGTTCATTCGATATCAACACAAGCTTGGCATGCTGGGGATTTTTGACTGGTATTCAACTAGATATCGTTAAATAATTAATCATGATATAATCATTAAAGAATTAACCATGATGCAATCATTTAATGAAAAATCACAATAAATCATCATTAGAATGAGGAAACAAACTTGAATTCATAGTCGGAGTTGTACAGATTAAATCAAAATAAGGTTTTTAACTATAGTGGAGCAGATAACTGAAAAATCGTTCAAATTGTGATAAAAGCATGAAAATTGGCATGTAGAGTCATTTTGGGCCAACTATTACGAAAAGTACGCGGGCCACGCGAAATTCCAAAATGGCGGTCATTTTTTCGTAATTATTCAAAATGGCCGCCAGAATTAGTATTTCCATCATAAAAATGCATGCCCTTGGCCAATTATGATGATTTTTGTGCCAGAATATATGTTTTACATCACCTTGAATCCAAAAAGAATAATATCGGACGCCATAATCACTTCTTTCTATCATTTACAACGAAAAATTCATAAAAATATGACTTTTCAAGTAGAGAAATGTTTATTGAATACAATTCCGCACAAAAGTGGGAAAGCCGTTTTATTCAACCAATACATCTTTTAAATGTTGTTATAAAAGAAGCTGTTGTAAGAAACAACTAGAATAGTTTGACCTAGCACAGTCGATGGGTATGCCTCTGCAAACCGCACTCCCACACGATCTGGCAGAAATCGAGCCACATGTTGTACCCAATCTGATCATCAATTCTAAAGAAGTCACCATGACAACGAGACTTTCAGACATGCAAAAAAAGTCATTATGACTCTTGACCTTTGACCTTTCAACTCCAAAATATAGGTAGTCAATTGGTTCCTCATACTACTACTTCGACAAGTTACAACAAAATCTGATAAGCTTAATTTCTCAAGTAATCATGGTAACAAGCTCAAATCAGCCATTTTGAGGCCCCGTGACCTTTGGACTTTGACGCTTCAACACCTCAAACACAATATTTTTTTTATCAATGACTCATAGTACACATTGACCAAAGTTACATTGAAATCCCATATGCCGTTCTTGAGTTTAATATTGTGGTAACAAGTTAAAATCAGATATTCACTCATGCTCATAATTATGGAATATTTAAAAAACATTTTAGAAATTGCCATTTTTCCGTGAACGGTACGTTTGGGATCAATATTTGTTCACCCCAGGGGAAACAATTATAATCCAAGTATTACAGGAATTTTGAGCATTTTGTAGCGTCCGACTCGACACTAAAACCTGTGTTTATAGAGGGCGGTGTTGTTGTTGTTGTTTAGTCACGTGGTGGTTACGCGCGTTATTAGACTTGTAACAAACACTATTCTAATGTTAATTTAGTGATAAATGACATTAGATCAAAATTTATCAGTTTTCTGCGTTATTTTTTAAATTACTTTAATTTAATGCTTTTTCATGATTTTTTGTGTTTTTTTTTTTAGAAAAATAAATATATAATTGTTATTGCGCTCAAACGTACTTTAGGTTTTGCTATAGTCATCTCATGAAATCCAAAAATTGCTTCACATACTGTGGTTTTGTGAAATAAACACTTGTCTTCAAAATTTTGGACGATATAATAAAAAGAATTTTAGTATCAACAAAATATTCCATAATTATGAGCAGGAGTGTATAAAGCCTTGTAACTACTTTTGACCTTTGAACTTCTAACTGGCTCCAAATCCTAATAACTTCATCGGTGCCTTATTTTACATGCTTGACCCAAGTTAAACTATTCTTGAGTTATCGCAGTAATGAACCAAATTAGACATGTATTCTGCTCTGTGTCCTTTGGCCTTCTGACCTTTCAATTTAAAAATCTCATCAGTTCATCTTTGCGTTATAGGTTATACATTTAACTCACCCCAGTTTAATTAAAATCTAATCATTGCGATAACTAGAACCGGCAATGGACCCACTGACGGATATCCCGAAAACAAGATTCCTCCGGCTGCTTTTAATTCTAAGAATAGGTTATTCAACAATATCTAAATTATTTTGCGATTTCGATAAGAAGTATGGACACTAGCAAACAAAACTGGGGGTTTAACAGAAATGCCAACCTCTAAGCATCATATTAACAATTGTACAATAATGGAATTGAGTAATACTTGCATCTATACTACATGGGCTTGCTTATGCAAACTAAGTATAAATATTTAATAAAAACATCAGTTTCATAGGATTCCTCAGTTCCTTTGTTTACCAATTTATTCTCGGAAGTTATAAAAAAACTGAGAAAAATTACTTCTGGTTTTGTGTCGCAACTGTACAAACACTGACAAGTTGTCACAAAAGATTAACAGTCATTTTATTTAGTGTATCGCAAAGAAACGTGTAATTTCTTGGAATGACATTCCATTTAAGTCGACAGTTTTCTGTCAACAGTTCTTTGTTTTATTTACAGTCAGAGAATAAATAGGTGAAATTCTTTGTAGACGCACAAACACAACATCCTCATGAATCTGAATGTGTGTTTTAAATCTTTAGGAGTGTATTTCCATCGTTAATTGGATTGCTTTGTTTCATAATCACTGAAATGTTCCGAAATATATATTTTTTGTGGCATATTTTCATAAGCATGCTTGCTGGTGACCCCACTTACTCCATCCCGTCCTATATACGCTCTAAATACTATAGGAGCTTACTCTCATGGTTGGGTGAACCTAGAGTTCTATATTGTTTAAAAAAAAACATTACAAATTATAGTATGATTTACACTGAATCAGAATACATGATGGATTGAGTTTATTACCAAGAGTAAATTGTCTTCCCCATCCCCCTTCCCCAAAATGAATTGCTTTAACCTTCAAAGCCGCTCACTGGCTGCGCTCGCTCAGAGATACATCTGTAACTGACTTTGAACCAGCTATATACCGTGGGTAATATTGCATCCCGTATTCACATTTATCAAATGAGGGGGTCGGCGGAATGTAGTGCTAACCCCCAAAAGTGTCATTTTGAGATAATTGATTTTTAAAGTTTGAAAAAATCCATAAATCACGGTCTTTGGTCAGGTGTCTTGAAATTTAGTCAAATGAAAGGATAAACATCAAAGATGACCCTCAGTGAATATGGACAATAAAGATTAAGATAAAGTTGTAAATGTTATGTCATTTCTGACATAAAATCAGTTAGCACTCTATTTCTCCTGAAATTAATACACGCGTAATCCCATAGAAAATTTTGTCATTCATTAGTATTAAGTATTATTTACACATGAGGTTGATTCTTGGGATGCTTCTAAACATAAATTTCCACAAAACAAAAAAATATATATATATTTTTGCTTTTCAGCATGAAAATAATGCTAACCCACAGGTACAAAAACTGCAAAATTGCTTTAAAATTTGCAATAAAGAGACTTATTATATATTACGACTGAAGGAAATTCGTACAAGTCTGATAAATTCTTTGTTTTACCAGCTACCTGTATTTCATATCGAAATTGTAGACATTGCCAAAAAACTTGTCGCTCTGAAATTTAGGATGAATATAGTGCTAACCCACAAAGTACAAACATATTGAAAACATCTTGAAATTGTGGCTTAGTACTATATTGCTGCCGAAAAAAATGATACCTTTGTTCCCTGGGTCCATTTTTATTGACCACTTGGTCGAATTCAAATAGTTTATTTTTACACAAAGAAGAGTGGTGGGTATAAGCTAGGATTGTGAAAACGTGTGTAACTCAATTTTCACAAAAGTGAGGGTTAGCACTTTATTCCACTGACCCCCTCAAATTCAAACAATTTTATGAAGAAATTTCTCCTCCAAAATCCATTACCCATGTGACATTCATTTTATGTGTGCATCATTTTGCATTTCTGTAAAATTCAAATTGTTGCTAGGCCGTCCCACTTCACAACACAGGACATCTTCGCCGCTCATCTACCCGCGGTCCATTGATATCAACGCTTGAATTAACACGCACGGCCACACGGGCACGTTAACCAAGCCAAAGTTACGTAAATTAGCAACCCAGATTTGCCGGACAGTAAATGTATCAGTAAGTTATCTTTGCAGCACATGAAGACACTTCAACGGATGTTTTACGTTGAAATGTAATACAAATTAATGCTTTTATATTCATTAATTTCACATTCCATAGAATTTGTGTCTTGCATCAAACAGCGGTCCGAAACAACCGCTACTGCGAACTATTGGAAAGGAACCAGTCTTCGCTACGGGAGACTCCCAAGCGTGTTGTAGCGTACAACATGCTGTTTTAGCTGATACTATGGTGTTAACTTTGAAGCAATATCACACATTTGATAAAAATGCAGTGAATGTGCCATTTCGGTACAATATTGACTATATATTGGGGCAGTTTTATGCAAAGTTTTGATGTCTTCCTGACAAAATGTTTGGAAATAGAGTAAAAAATATATTCACTAAAATATCAATTTTTGGAAAAAAAAGCGTTAAAAACTCACAATTTTGGCCTTAAAGTGCTGTCAAATTTAGCACAATCCAATCAAGTGTGGTATCATCTTGTAGAAAATTCAACTGTCTTTAAAATGATACCAAACTCATGGTTATAGGTGGTTCCAATTAAAAATCATTTTCAAAACTGCTAATATAGTTTGTACATGGCAGCCATTAGAGAAAATGGCCCCCATAACCCACATTTTGGAATTTCACGTGGCCCGCGTTATTTCCTGATAGGACACCCCTTCAAGGACATATCGCATGCGAAATTGGTGCTTTATACACCAATTGAACGATCGACCAAATATATGCAGTTATCTGCTCCCTACTAGTAGAGTACCACTAGGTGACGCATTTCGTAGGAAGGGAGTCGCACCCAGTAGTAATGCTGAATCTCAATCTCAACGGTACAGTCTGGATAACAGTATAATCAATTTATCTTTTCTGAACTTCTCAGCCCTAGAACGACATTGAGTCGAATCATAGAGATGATATATTTTTCCTTTTGTTTAAGAATATTTGAGACTAAATGCATATACTATTGGATCAACAGCCGACACGTGGTTATCTCAATCTCTACATAAGAGGGTTACTCAGATGTTTACACAAGCTGGATATTTCTGAGCCATAGATCTAAAATAAATAAGTGATTGATACCTGCATTTGACTAACACATCAGCAGAAACAATCGTTTTGGACTCAAATGAGAAGGTACAATGAAATCAAAGTAATATTTATGACGTCAGCTGTTAATTATTTGGCCTTTGCGTTCAAATTTAAAAAGAAAAGGTGTGAAGCACAAGTCGCGACGATCATTTCATTCAGTATCTAACAAGGACTGGGGACTGTTAATATTTTTTCCTATCATGGTATCATGAGGGTAACCTCTAATCAAATGTTAAGAATTGAAATATTATACCCAGTGATATTTTCTCTAGTTCTACTGATATTTCGTAATTCAAACTATAGTCGAGTCTGAACATTTATGACAGCGACAGTAGATCCATACGTACCCATTATCACAAAATAATGCTATAAACGATAGCCCCATGTAGAATGTCGTTTTCAAGTTATTGCTACGATACTTCTGATGCAAAGGTCACCAAGAGTTTGCAAGTGTTAAAATTTAATATCTGAAAGTCTTCATAAATGTGCAAGACTGCATATTCGTTGTTCGGATTGCCCCCATTTCCACGGCACATGAGTCTCCTGTAATAATATGCAATACCGTTTAGAAAGACACTTTGCATCCATCCTCTTGTGTAGAGATTAAGATATCAGCATTATTGATGGGTGGAAAACCTTTCCCATTAACCCTAAAAAGCCCAAGCTATTTTTGGCTCTCCGTGGCCCAAGGGGGGGGGGGGTCACATTGTGCCCCCCCCCTTCTCTAAAATCTTTATTTTTTGACCAATCACTCTAAAATTTGGCACACATGCAAAGCAACTCAAACTCTACAAAACGCAACCATCAAAATTTCTCAAAGTCACCACATGGGGGCGCTATTCACCATAATATAATGAAATACATAGAAAATATGGATTTTGTTGAATATTTCGAAGTTTTCGTCTTTAACATCCCTTGCATATACTCACAAGTGATTAATTGTCTCTAAATATATAAGATCACATATTTTAAGGTAGAAAATAAGTATTTTGAGTAAACTTTGACTGTTTGGGGCTCATATTTTGTGTTACAATACATATAGTGGGAATATGCACAAATTACTATGCACTGTTGGTTGCACTAAAGAGTTAAAATAACCTGAATAAATGCATTTTTTTTATCATTCTGGTAAACTTTTTTGACGGAATTGCACTTTGATACATCAAATCTTGTAATCTGATAATTTAAAATTGAAAATAAAGGAAAAAAAGCAAGAAAAATGAATTTTCAATATTTTTAATTGTTTTTATTGTTTTGGCGCCATTTTACCCTTCAAAAATAAAGAAAAACAAAAGAAATGTATTGAATATGTTTTGAAATAGATGAAACATACGTTTCATGTCATATTTGAGTCAATAGATACGAAAAACAAGTGGCAGTAACTCTTCTATGTAGTTAAAATAGAAGAAAACACCAAAAATGACACACATGACTTTCAAAATGTGGTTGCCATGGTAACACAATTTCACAGGTAATCCTAAACTATACACTAAAATGTTCGCCATAAAATTTTAGGAAAAGTCACCAAGTTTGATCAAATTTCGAACAAAAATTGTGGACGTGGCGAAAAAAAGTTTGGTAGGGGGGGGCACAATGTACCCCCCCCCTTGGGCTTTTTAGGGTTAAACATGTTAAATGCATCGGTCAACGGGTATACTACTACGTGAACCCGTTAACTACGCGGGAATAGGATGTGTCTTAACCCAATGGGATTTAGAGAATCTCGGAGCCAACAGGTTAAATCGATATCAAAACAAGATAAACCTTTCTTAGTCATGGATCAGAATACATGTTTGATTGATAAATATATTTGACTAATATAAAATCAGATAGAAACATTAATTGACTAATCATGATAAAATGATTAAATGAATAATCGATTGTATTCATAGTGGGAGTTGTAGAGATAAAATCAAAATCAGGTTTTCACCCCGCATGTCGGCTGCTGATCCAATTACGTATGTCAGTCGTCTCAAATGTTTCAAAACAAAAAGTAGAAAACATCGTTTCAATGATTGCATATTCGTTGTTCGGATTACCTCTATTTCCACGGCACAGGAGACAGTTTCCTGTAATAATCTGTAATACCGTTTAGAAAGATGTTTTGCATCCACCCTCTTATGTAGAGATTAAGATATCAGCATTATTTTTGGGTGCAAAACCTTCCCCATTAAATGCATTGGTGAACGGTATAATACTACGTTAACTCATTAACAACGGGAATAGGATGTGTCTTAACTCTATGTGATTTAAAGAATCTCGGAGCCAACGGGTTAAATCGATACCAAAACAAAATGGATATTTCTTAATTAGCAATGGATCAGAATAAATGTTTGATTGATAAATATATTTGACTCAATTGAAATCAGATAGGATCATTAAATAACTAATCATGATAGAATCATTAATTGAATAATCATTTTAAAGTGAAAAGTCGATTGTATTCATAGTGGCAGTTGTAAAGATGAAATTAAAATCAGGTTTTAACCCCGCATGTCGGCTGCTGATGCAATTACGTATGTCATTCGTCTCAAATATTCCAAAACAAAAAGGAGAAAACATCGGCTCAGTGATTCGGCTCAATATCGTTCCAGAACTGAGAAGTTCAGTGAAGATAAAGGTAATACAATGTGATCCGAACTCTATAACATGAGGATTGAAATTCATCATTATTAGTGGATGCAAGTCTCTTTCCCCCCACGACATGACTCGTCTTACAGTACACCACCACATTAATTTTATGTTAACACAAGCTGTATATTTCTGAGTCATAAATACATGACCGATTGATGGTAACATTTGACGATATACCATCAGCTGCATGTTTTATTATTTTGATCTAAAGTGAGAAGTGTACAAGAAATCAAAGTAACATTTATAACGGATATGGCGGTTGTTAACTATCGATTATACCTTAACGCTCGAATGTAAAAACAAAAGAATACAACAAAAGTCCTCTCGATGACTTCAATCAGTATCTTCAAGGGCTGAGGACTTCGAAAACTGACAATACCTGTGATATTTTGTTTTCTGCTTTGGTAAATTATGATCAGATATGAACAATTGAAATATTATTTGCAGTGATATATGCTTCAGTTCCAATGATGACTTGTTACAAAGAATATTCAACTACATTTACAGTCAACAGCTTATCTGACAGTGACACTGTGACTTTGTGTTCCCCTTATGAAGAAATTGGGATACCAGCTTTACTATACTGGCCGGGCCTCCCTCCGCGCGAAATGAGCCGGCCTACGTCATACCACTACGTTCATTCGATATCAACACAAGCTGGAGATTTCTGGTTGATATCAAATAAGATATTATTAAATAATTAATCATTGTATAATTATTAAAGAATTAAGCATGATACAATCATTGAATGAAAAATCAGAATAAATCATCATTAAAATGACGAATCAAACTTTTTGAATATACAGTTGGAGATGTATAGATTAAATCAAAATAAGGTTCTTCACCCAGATGTCGGCTGTTCATTCAATAAAATGTGCATTTAGTCTGAAAAATTCTTGAACAAAAGGAAGAACACGAGCTCGTCTCTATGAATCGACTCAATGTCGTTCCAGAATTTTAGTACAGATGAATGTATTTTACTGTTCCTAGACCCTACCGTTGAGATTGAGATTCAGCATTATTACTACATGTAGGTTCGGGTACTAGGTGGGATTCCCTCCCCACGAAATGAGTCGCCTTACAGTACACCACCGCGTTCATAATGCATACATGTATGTTTGTTGTTAACAGCAACAATCTCTAGAGAGATTTGATGGAGTGACACGACGGCTGACGAAAATTCTCTGGTCTCTGTTATGTTGGTAGCCAAAATTCGGAATTTTTGAATTTCAATTCTTTCAACTTTCGAATTGTCGGAAATTGTTTGCAGACCTTCCGGTTTTTGTATTTTTACACCGGAAAAAGAAACCCCGAACTTGTAAATTTCCAGTTTTTTTTTCCGAGAAGTCATGCTGCCCGTACTGGGATTCCCGGAATCCCAAGGTCAGGAACAGCGCGATTCCAAAAATTCAGCCACGCCTTCCCCGTTTTCAGCGAACAGGTAAGTACGTTTCTAGGAGCTTCTAACCGGCACATGCACCCACCACAGCACCGCGTTGATTTATGGCATCGTCTTCTAATTCAGAAGACGACACAATTTATGCTAGCATGATAGGAGATGAAGACCCATTTTGGGAAGAAGTTCAGGAGTTGAAACGTCAAATAAAACAAAGAGACGAAAGTCCCACAACATTTACGCAAAACCCAAATAAAAGATCTAGATTTTATACTATTACCGAAAGTCCTACAACACCAACCCAAAAGAAAAAAGACGACATAAAACCGAATCGTAAATTACCTGCAATTATAATTGTATCGATATCAGCTGTTGGCAGTAGGCCAATTACAACCTTGAGTCCCATACAAATAGCCAAAGAAATTAATGAACTTGAAGGTAGTGTTGTATCTGTAATCAAACAAAATAAGTGCCTCGTAATCAAATGCAACACCCAAGAGCAGGTACAAACCCTCTCTAAAATTCACGAGTTCGGCAATATGGCGGTTAAAGTGACAGAAGGTAAAACATACAACCAGCCCAGAGGATTTATTTACCAAGTAGATGCAAGTTTCACTGAAGAAGAGATGGTTGACAATTTGAAAGAACAGGGAGTCTCACAAGCCAAACGCTTTACAAAAAAAGTTGAGGACAATTTTGTACCGATGAACATGATGAAGTCAGCTGTGTTGTTGACTTTCAATACCCGAAACCTCACAAAATATATTTATTTGGGATATGAAAGGCACGAAGTAAATTGTAGATACCGCCTGTCGTACGTTGTTTTAAGTGTCAGCAATTCTGGCACATATCATCGTCCCGTCGCAGCCGAATGCGTTGTGTTAGATGCGGGGACAACCATTTTTTCGAAGAATGTCCAAAGAAAGACTCCCCGAAATGTTTCCGTTGCAACGGGCAACATTCTGTTGCAAACAATACAAAGTCGCCAAGTAAGCTCAAAACATCAAAGTTAAAAACAACATTACTTATGCAGAGGCGCTGAAAGCTTGTAAAGAAAGTCATGTTTCTGAACAAGTGCAGTCGACGCACAGCAGGTTATTGAACCCACGCTTACTTCTACTCCCCGATTACACACAACCGATCACACACAAAGGGCTGTACAAAATACCTCTCCCAGATTCATTCCGAATACTAAGATTATGTCATCACCGGCTAAGGTAACTTCAGCGCGCGCCCCCCCCCCACCCCACCCAGCTCCTAATGGACAACCAATGAGTCGACCAGTACTTAGAGCGAAGGATGCCTACAATGTGTGATGCTAGCACACGAGCTGCACCTAGCAGTACATTTAATTCACAAAGTGATTTTTTTGT